>OY811976.1:6436698-6458621 GCA_963681505.1 Eunapius fragilis | reverse complement strand
TGCGTGAGACTCGGATATCGTATAAATATGTATTGTAGTCATTTGTATAGGTGTTAGGTTAATCCCATTGTACAATTTTTGTAAAGTTCAGGATGCTCTTGTACCCTCACGGACTACTCGGGGTTCCTGCTGTGTGCACGAAAGAATATAAAGGGCGGTATATGTGTTCAGTGTTCGTTCCTTGTTTTGGTGTGATTGTGATTTATTGGAGTTTAAGCTATACCGTGGTTGTTCTATACTCTCGGCGCAAGCGCAAGACATACGTTGACCTATAGTGATATTTCACAATTTTAATTTGTATTTCTATATGATGTTCTATTAATAATCATGACTCGTATTTACCCTATAGGTTCAGCTAGAGTTTTTACACTTACCTCCCAAGATGTGTTGTAGAATATGTAGCTTTGCAAAACTTGCAGTTCGAGAAAGACAACCTCCGCCCCCCTCTTAGCCGGCCAATCGTTGCCGATGGGTTTTGTTCGCCCCGAGTTCCCGAGTTCATGCATGGGGGGGGGGGGGGGGGGGGGGGGCTGAATGAGGCTAATAGTACATATTTCAGCTTTGCTATTTCTTGCATGAGGCATTTGCCTGACAAGGAATTCAAATGGATTCTACAAGGTTGACCATCAATTGGTCTAAATTCAACTATGCCGGCATACCCACTAGTTCAAAAATCCGCTGCAGATGTCTCCAATGGATTGGAGAAATGGGTATTTCCCGCCATAGGGCTACCAAGCATTCATTTTTGATTCAATGTGTTAACAGCCTGATTAGAGAAGTACTTGCAACATGGCCTGAGCAGTTCAGCCAGTAAGTGGGTGACCTCGTCACCCGCAATCGCAAGGTCTCGTGGAACAAGATGGTTCGTTAATTTTTGCGCAACCGGCTATTCGGTTGCTCAACCGTTGCACAACAGGGCATCCGGTTGCACAACCGGTCGTCCCGTTGCACTACGTTATGCATCCGGTCGATGTTGAGCAACGGGGAGTCCGGTTGAATAACCTATGTGGAGAAATGGCGCATATACATCGGCGCGGGTCATCTTGCATTTTATTTCGAATTGAATTCTAAATAAACTCAAAAAAATGTTTTAAAATGGTGTGAATTCGAATTGTATTTATCTGTGCGCTATAATTAAGCAACGTTATACAATAATCAAGACAAATATTTCATTACTATCGCAAGTAATTATAATTTCAACACTGCCGTTAGCTTCAATAACTACAATAAGCAACATTTCTTTAATAAACTCATATCCTCTTGATCAAGTACTCGCATGCATCTCAGCCCCACCCCATGCGACGAGGGGTGGATGTGCATCAATTAGCACATAGACGACCAAACACATTTTTGTGAAGGTGAGTTATGTACAATTTCGGATTTTTACCAAGTGCAGAATGGCATATTGTTACTGTTACAGTAATGGCTGATGGCTGTATGATCAATGTGACACAGCCAGCATGACAGAAAGCTTCAGGGGCTTTATGTGGTCATCGAGTAGCTACGAGGCTTTGCAGACTTCATGTGATGCACGCATGTAGATTTGTGGTGCACGTGCTTGGCATTTTAAATCGGTGATCTGTGCTCGTGAATTCCGATAGTTGCTGAAGGTGCTGGTATGAAATTTTGGGCAATAGTGGACCTGCTGAAAGCAGACAGGAGGCCGCTTGGTCTTTTAGATAAGAACTATGTATATAGGTAGTTGTGGGTGTTTATGTAATTTTCCTTCCCTCTTTATAAACTTGACCTGTACAGGTATAATAATATAACATCCAGCCATTTCGAGCCATTTACCCATTTTTTGCCACTGAGTGTCTACATGTGTGAGGTGTGCTGGTATGCTATCATAGTGCCGTGTAGGTGATGGTCTATGTATATGTGATGGTGTGTAGGTATGGTGGCCTGGTAGGTTACATTCTTGTCTGATGAGCTTCGAATGGTTATTGTGTTTTGCTCAAAACATTATGGTACGTCTATTATGCTCAAAGCAATGACGCAATTAGCGTTTTAACCATAAGCAAGAAGAGTATATACACACTATGAAGGATGATGAGTACTGGTCAGAGTGAATTAAAACTATGCGAAAAGCAACAAACAATATGAAAAGCAACACTGTCAAGACGTCGCACATGCACAAATGATTTGTTGGCACGTTACTAGTTCTGTACAACGATAATGCATGGGTAAACACCATGAATGTTCGACTAAAAATAAATGTTGAGTTTGGCCCAAAATCCATGATTTTGAAGATGAGCTTTGCTGAGTCTTGTTTCCTGGCAGGAGAACAACAGATAGAGATCTTCATCTTCTATTATTTTATCACCAAATGCTTTCTCAAGACTTTGTCTAGTACTAAATTCAACAGCAACGATTCCTTTTTTCACAAGTAAATAAAAAACATTCTCTATGAGAAAGTTGGTGGCATATAAGATTTGAAGGCAATGGTGGTGTAAAAAGGAAGGAAACAAGGGTCTAATAATAAGGGAAAATGGAATAGTCCTATATTTAGCACATTTCTATATGTAGGATATAGTATGTTGTTCGTGTGCTTTATATTCTTTCGTGCACACAGCAGGAACCCCGAGTAGTCCGTGAGGGTACAAGAGCATCCTGAACTTTACAAAAATTGTACAATGGGATTAACCTAACACCTATACAAATGACTACAATACATATTTATCAGATATCCGAGTCTCACGCACAGGAAAAAGTCACACTGACGTATGAAATCACTAGGAGATCCCATGACCCCTCACAAAAATGCATTACTACCTTTGCATATGTCTTCTTCGAACCAGCATGTTGGCTCACTTTGTTGTGTATCTGCTCCAGTACATTGTAGAACGTCTCAACTATTGCTACCCTTCGATAGCCTTGCATCATTGTACGCTCATTCTCATTCTACAACAGAAAGACTACGCTTATTAAGCGATACAATGCGAAGATGTCTTAATTACCTCCTTCTCTTCTTTCACCGTTGCAAACAGTATATTACGTATCCCCGCTTCAAACAAGTTTCATGCAGCCACTTTTTTTTATTTACAAAATGGCGGAAGTTTTTTTGTCATCTTTGCGGGGCCACCTTTTATGTGCCTGTTGATCAACACATTGTCTAATAACGGCATTTCTTGTCCTTTTGGCGTCCAAAGGAAACGTGGATTCGATGAAAGATTCGAACTCCTTCCATTCAGTTGATTTCTAGCAACAGGCCTTCCGGATATGCAACCGGTTACGTAATGGGTCAATTGTTTGCAGTGTAGCGTTCCACCATAGATACTATGATTCCATGCACATGCAACCTTAGTTCTATATGGTGATTGTTGATGGGTATAGCGAGTATAAGACACTCCCTATGAAATGCCCGGGCCTAATTGCATGGTCTGCATGCATGCTGGCGGGCGGGCGTGCTGTGGAACTTTGCACTTTGTTATCGTCTTCCTGTAACAGGGAGTGGGAGATATTCAATTCACTGTAATTGCGGAAATCAAAATTACTTCACCTCATTAGCCATTCATATACACCCGGATGTTATACAGCAACACGGCCGGGGCTATATAATGCATGGTATCAGCTAGTACAAGCATCATGCAGCGTAACTCAACTGCAAGCAATATAAATGGCTGGATTCAACGTACCTGAGGCCACGTGCCACGTCGTTAAGAGAGAACAGTTTTGGGATGACGTGGACGGTCCGTCGGCACACGAAGCACTTAAAGGTATGTCTGTGCAAGTTCCCCCTATGAATGTATGCGGGCGTAATGTAGACATTAGTTCAATTGCACAGAGCATCGTGTCTTTTGGCTGACAGAGCGCTTAGCCTATAGACTATGATTTACATCAGATCTTGAAGGAGAGGGGGGGGGGGGGGGGGGGGGGGGGGGCTGCTTAATGTAATTATACATTTCCTGGATAGAAACTGTACTGATTACACCACGCACATGAGCACCATTGCTTGTAGGTGTGGATAACGTCTACATATTATCTAAATTTCACTGCATGACTAACTCTTTTTTTTTTTTACCCCTGTTTGAAACTGTCCAATGATCGAGTTAACGGACTATACCTTTGCCCGCGAGTTTTTGTTTTTTTCCTATTAACAGAACTAACAAGCCGATTATTTACAACGCATAAGCGATAAACCCTTACCCGCGGGAATGGGCTCGACGCTATTTATACCTGAGACATCGGTTTAAAATCATCGTATAATGACTTCGCAATGCCGCCGGCACAACACATTCCATATAGATCCCATTTCTGTAGTAACTGAAGGCATTAAAACTATTCATAATATATAAATATGTATATAATTAGGTAAGATTAGTTATGTATTAGGTTGGTGGGTGAGGTACTAGTTTGCACTAGATGTACCGATCCTGAGGACTGACCATAGATACAATGTCTAGTTCCCATGCAAGCACAGAACAAACGATCATCCGGGTATCACCCCTTGCAGCTTCACATTTCTATTATGGAGTACGCATCGCTACGGGATCGGAAGTCGGAGCGGGAACACCAGACAGTGACGTGTACGTAACGCTGGTAGGCAGCAAAGCCCGCACGGGGCAACTCGCGCTGGTTTCGGGATGGTGGAGTCGACCACTGGCGTCTAAAACCTACGTCGACTTGCTGATAGAGTCTAACCTAGACATGGGCGAGGTGTTAGTCGTCATTCTAGGAAACCCGAAGAACTGGCTTTTTTCAGTTGGATCACCGTGGTATGTGGACTCCGTGGACGTCATCGACCAACAGTCAAAGGAGAAGGTAGTTTTTCCTTGTTACCACTGGATTAACGACGGAGATGCCATTAGCTTCACCTCGAAGACGAGTAAGTTAAATTAATGCTGCACGAATCACGTTGCGCATGCGTGCGCATTGGTATGCGCAAAATCAATGCATCGCTGAAACTGATACACTCCACTCTCACCCCCACCGTGTAGCGCTACTGAAGGATGTCACGTCTAACAGCATTCTGGTGAGACAGAGACAGATCGCTGTCGACCAGCGAAAGAAGAAATACAATTGGCAAGTGTTTCCCGATTCGGGGATGCCATCGGCTATCGATATGCGGTCGAAGAACCTCACAAGTGACGAGCAGTTTGGTACTGTGAAGGGAATCGACTTTACCAAAGATGCAATCTCCGCTGCGGTCACTCTGCAATTCACAGCCGCATTTACAGAAATCAAATCTCTTAGCCAGTTCGAGCAGCTAGCCACTGCCATGGGAAAACCAGAGTTTCCTACGTTCGAAATTTCTCGCTGGACACACGATGAAGAGTTCGGTCGTCAAATCTTGAATGGGGTGAACCCAGTGATAATAGAAAGATGCTCTTCCCTTCCTCCTAACTTTCCTGTCACCAATGCGATGGTCGATACCTCCATGGATAGGAACCTCAGCCTTGACGATGCAATGAAGGTAGATTGAATAAAGCTATATAGTAGCTGCACGAGTTGCACTGGTGAATTTGTACGGCTATGGTATTTAGGCTTATGGATATGATATCGGTAGTTGTAGGTAGCAAGATGCACATTTATTATAAATATGGCATGGATAGAAATTTATTAACGAATTTCACTGTGCACGGTGGGCATGGAAGAGGTATTTGTTATCATCGATTGTTAGGCTAAATAACAACTTGTACTTCAGGCTGGTCACGTGTACATATGCAACCTGAAGATCCTGGAAGGATTGTCATGTCGGGAGGGTTACTACTGTCCTGCTCCCCTCTGCCTGCTGTACGTGAACAAAGCCAACAACCTGGTCCCCATCGCCATCCAGCTAAAACAGCAGCCTGGGGAAGAGAACCCCATATTCCTCCCCACTGACACCTGGAACGATTGGACCCTGGCCAAGATGTACTACCAAAGCGCGCATGCACAGGTAAACCCTATAAACCTTCCTTGCATGTCGGCCATGGATAGTTGACACCACTGCATGTGTATGTAACTCTGACTCCAATGTACATGTAGACCCATTTGGGGAAGTATATAGCAATGACAGGATTGTGATGCGTACTAAAAATACTAAGACAGAACATTCCAACGCAAATACATGTTTCACGTTATCCCTGTTACGAACCTACTGATCTGAATTTCTTCCAATTTGTTCTCAGCTACACCAGATTTCCACTCACTACTTATCATGCCATGCCGCCATGGAAGCCTATGGAATGGGAGTGATGCGTAATCTTCCAGATGCGCACCCACTGTTCAAACTCTTGCGGCCTCACTTCCGCTACACCATGGCTATAAATTCACGTGCTCGGGAGAGTCTCATCAATGATGGGGGAGTCATTGATCAGGTGTTTGCCATTGGCGGAGAAGGAAAGAGGGAGTTGATGAGAAGGGGCGGAGCAGCGTACAATGTTCAGTGGACCAATGTTAAGCACAGCTTAAAGGCAAGAGGAGTGGATGACCCAAACCTCTTGCCAGGGTACTACTACAGGGATGATGGACTGAAGTTGTGGCAGGCCATGGAGGACTATGTTAGCAACATCATCAATCTATTCTACTCTTCTGATGCTGATGTGAGGGAGGATTCTGAGCTTCAGATCTTTAGCAATGACCTCTACACAAATGGCTTCCCAGCCAATGGCGGGGAGCAGGGTCATGGACTTACCCGGTTGATTGTTAGCAAAGCACAGCTGGTAGAGCTGTGCACTCTCATCATGTTTACTGGGTCGGCCCAGCACTCTTCCGTCAACTTTGGACAGTATGACATGTACAGCTATGCTCCCAATGCAACATCAGGGATGAGGCTACCTCCGCCTACAAAGAAGGGATTCGCAGATTCGGTAACTCTAATACAAGCCCTCCCTGACAAGAAGACTGTGGCTACTGTGATTTCAATTATTTACTTGTTGTCACAGTACAGCAAGGAAGAGGTAAGTCAAAACTGCACATTTTCGTAGCTATCATTCTAATTAATGCATCTTGCATGGGCATGCAATTAATTGTGTATCATCTTTCCAATTATAGCACTTCCTTGGTGACTTCCCAGCTGGACGCTTTAGTGAAGCTGCAGCTCAGGATCAGATGACAAAGTTCAGGACAGCTCTGAGCTCCATTGATGCTGACATCACTGAACGCAACAAGTCCTTAGATGTTCCATATGTATACATGATGCCATCAAGGGTCACCAACAGCATCACTATATGAAGGGCCACATATAGTCACAGGCCAGGATTCAGCATATTTGGACATTCTATTTAAGGTTGTTCTGTGCAGTGCACTGCTTTGTATGCTTTCATTAACAATTGCACTTGATACAATGTTTGAATTGCATGTATGGTTTAGTTTAAACACCTCAGGTTTGGCTATTCAAATTGTCACCTCTCCTTGAGCTTAACTGGATCACGATTCTACATAAATATACTGCCTAAGATGAAAACTGCACTTCAGTTCCCTAATAAATAGTTAGCTGCCCACAAGCAGATTTGGGCTGCAGATGGCAATTATAGAATACCATCTTTCGGTAGCCTGCTCTGGATTAGTAGTTAAAGGGACAATAATAAATCATGTAAGGATATTCCATATTGTAAGGAATGGACTCAAAACACCAAGGCCGAAATGCGTTCTGTGTGCATACTTCACTACAAGAAAATAGAAATAATCCATAATCACAAATCTATATTTCCCATGTCACATGCATAAACAGAGGACAAAACCTGTGAAATTGACACAGGGTGTATGTTAGCTCAGGGTGTGGTGCTTGCATGGCAAATGCTTTATTTAAAAGAACCAACAGCATAAGAAGCTAGGATTGCTGGAAGGTATGTGGTTAAGCAGCACAATGGACCATAATCTAGTTACATGAATCTCAAAACAATTAGGTATAGTGCTTTAGAATTAAAAATTAGCCAAGCAGTACAATAATTACATTCTGGGAGTATTATTATGTTATTCTGAACAGGATTAAGAAGTATGACAAACGTATACGAAAACAAATCAAGAGCAGTTAGATGGGTGGAGCTTCCCGAGGGATCCGCCACCACTGAAATGTCATACGCTCTACAATATTAATGTTGAAATCATTGAGAAATTTAGAATTCCGGTGGAACTCATCGTAAACGAAGAAATTACACTTGAAATCTCCATATTTAATGTACATGCTCCGTTGCCTAGCAACACGTTGTACTAATTAGTTAGCGAGCAATCTTCCAATTGAAATTATGAGTAACTCAGAGGAATTTCATCTCTTCGACTTCCGCGGGGCGGGGTACTGTCACTGGAAAACTGGTCTACGGTAATTTTGGTCAGCTCGAACCAAACCTACCAGATTTTATAGTCCGGGCTGAAAATTTTGGTCCGGATGGTGAATGTAACCCTACAGGTGCCAATGGTGGCCCTGTCAAGGCCTCAAACTACAGAAAATTGTATGTCCGTCTGAACCAAATTAACAGAAATTTTGGTCCGGATGTTGAATGTAGCTGGTTCATAGAGGCTTCACGTAGCCAAATACAGGTAGTTTTATCGTAGTGTACACTAGCTGTATGCACGAGGGCAATGATGGCCGGGCGAGGCGCCATAGGGATAAACCAGTTGGTACATATACACTGTGATATCGAGTTATTGCTGGTGATGGATTCATAGATGCTTATGCTCGATTGTAACGTGGTTTGCGTTGCACCATTCGCCTATAGTTCCGCACCCCGATCCCACCCCTCGTAATGAAGTTCTGAACAAGATGTCAGCTCAGTGAGAAATTGGTTCGAACTGACAAACTGCGATCCTGCCAGGCAGGTCTGCAGCCCGGAATATTACTGTTCATGACGTGTACATGAGTTGTAAAAAAACAAGTGGGAACCGGTTCGATCGCGACCGGAAGGCCAATCCGCTAACCTGGGGTGCACAGAACCCGGCCTACTGTTCCATAACCTTCGTAACTTAGGAAAGCAGCTACACTACTAGCTGAGTTTAGGATTTGGAGTTGTGTTAGAGATGGTTCATCTGGTTAAGTCTAAATTGGTCCGGGCAGACCAATTTATACTTAACCAGAGCAAAACTTAATGTTGGTCCACCCGGACCAATCTTTTCCGAAAATTTTGGTCAGGGACCAAAAACTTATAGGAAATACCGTAAATCCAATTCATATGATCTAATTTCAAAACCTAGAACTGTCACACCAAACTGAACCGTACGGTTTGCTTAGCGTTTTGTAATGCCGTTACCACAAAGCATCGCGCCAAACCAGTAATCAAATCAGTCTAGCGTGTTTTGCTGGTGTGTATGTTCCACCCAAGATGGCACAACTTGTCCGATCATTGCACGACCGGCTGCCGGTTGAACAACCAGACGTACGGTTATTCAACCGGACGTCCCGTTGCTCAACATCGACCGGATGCATAACGTAGTGCAACAGGACGACCGGATGCCCTGTTGTGCAACGGTTGAGCAACCGAATAGCCGATTGTGCAACAACTAACGGACCACAGTGGCGAAAACAGGGGGGGGGGGGGGGGGGGGTCGGTGGTGTCCCGGACACCCCCCCCCCCCGATCTGATGATGAATAAAATCATAGATATTAGAAAGGGATTGGAAACCGCGCACGTGCGCCATACATTTCAATAGAACGTACGCGGGACACTTCTGGCAGTTGCTAATTGGTTAGTCTGGCACCTCGCCCCTCAAAAGTTTTAGGTCAAGTACGCAAGAGGCAAATAAGAAGAGTAGTAAAAGGTAGCGCACGAACTGTGGATCACAATGAAGTAATTGTTATTTAAATACTCCATTCCTGTAAGAAGATATTAGACTTAAAGCGCTCCATGTCTAGAATAAAACTCACCGGTACTACGCCCGAACAAAGCGACGTAAAGGTACGGCGTTACGATAGGCAGATTGAGCACTGTGCTTTACGTACCACAGTATAGTTTTTGTGACATGAATCCGTCGTACTCGATATAAAAATTAAAAAAACTTACTTTTGACTAGGTGTGATACTCACTGGTATAGCTTGTCGTAAAAATTCTGAAAACTTGACTACCAGATAGCCAGATGAAAAATATGTTCCAACGGATAGTTAGTTTGCCGTCTGTGCGTTTTCTACGACCAAAAAAAATCTAAAAGCTAAGCCTTTATTACGCGCGCAATCTTTGCCCTAGAGATAAAAACAGGTCATCGTCAATAATGTGGTCGATTGCACCCTGAAAATCATCTGAATGTGAAATAAAACAACCTACAAAACCATGAACTTTATGAAAAGTGTTCCCTTTACCACAATCCACGATACGTTCTTTCCGCTCGCTCCTGCGCAAACATGGTACCCCCCATTTTATCCGTAAAAGGCCTAGGGACTAGAACTGCCAGGACTGTACTTGTTAATTGGTATGGTTTCCAATCCCTTCCAGTCTAATATCTATGATAAAATTAAGTATCAATACTATTAACAATAGCAAAAAAAACAACCCCCCACGTGATATAGCGTATCATCCAATGCACGGACCCCCAAAAGCTTCCGCTCTCTCCCCCTGTTGATTATTCATGTCGGACCCCCCCCCCCCCCCAACCCTTTTCCACAATTCCTGTATCCGCCCCCGGACCAGCTTGTTTCACTAGACCTTGCGAATACGGATGACGATGTCACCCTCTTACTAGCTGAACTGCTCAGGCCATGCTGCAAAGTAGTTCTCTGATCAGGCCGTTAACACTTTGAATGGGAATCCCATGACGGGAAATGATTTATAATAGAATATCATATAGAAATACAAAATGCATTACTACCTTTGCATATGTCTTCTTCATATAAGACACACCCTATGAAATGCCCGGGCCTAATTGCATGGTCTGCATTCATCCTGGCGGGCGGGCATGCCGCTGCACCTTGCACTTTGTTATCGTCTTCCTGTGACAGGGAATGTCAGTTCAATGTAATTGAGGAAATCTAAGATTACTTCACCTCATAATCCATTCATATACACCCGGATGTTGCAGCAACACGGGGCTATATAATGCATGGTATCAGCTAGTACAAGCATCATGCAGCGCAACTCAACTGCAAGCAATATAAATGGCTGGATTCAACGTACCTGAGGCAACGTGCTACGTCGTTAAGAGAGAACAGTTTTGGGATGAAGTGGACGGTCCGTCGGCACATGAAGCACCTAAAGGTATGTCTGTGCAAGTTCCCCCTATGTATGTATGCGGGTTTAATGTAGAATGTAGACATTAGCTCAATTGCACAAAGCATCGTGTCTTTTGGCTGACAGAGCGCTATATATAGATTGTGATTTTAAAGGTAGGGGGCTGCTTAATGTAATTATAATTAATATACATACCTGGATAGAAACAGCACTGATTATACCTCACACGTGAGCACATTGCTTGTAGGTGTGGATAACGTCTATATATTATTTTCATATCACTGCACGACTAACTCTTTTTTTACCTGATTTGAAACTGTCCATGAAAGAGCCGAGGTAACGGATTGGAATAGTAAGACTATAACCTAGCCCGCGAGTTTTATTTCTTCCTATTAGCACAACTAATCAGCCGATTATATGCAAAGCATAAGCGATAAACATTTACCCGCGGGAATGGGCTCAACGCTACTTATACCTGAGACATCAGTTTTAAGTCAGTCGTTAAAATGGCTTCTCAAATGCTGCCGGAAAAACACATTCCATGGATCCCATTTTTGTAAGTAAATTAAAGCATTAAATATTACGGTAATTAGGTAAGACTAGTTTTGTATTAGGCTACTGGGTGAGGTACAAGTTTGTACCAATCCTGACGACTAGACCATATATACAATGTATGGTTCCCATGCATGCACAGAACAAACGATCATCCGGGGACCGGGTATCACCCCTTGCAGCTTCACATTTCTATTATGGAGTACGCATCGCTACGGGATCGGAAGTCGGAGCGGGAACACCAGACAGCGACGTGTACGTAACGCTGGTAGGCAGCAAAGCCCGCACGGGGCAACTCGCGCTGGTTTCGGGATGGTGGAGTCGTCCACTGGCTTCTAAAACCTACGTCGACTTGCTGATAGAGTCTAACCTAGACATGGGCGATGTGTTAGTCGTCATTCTAGGAAACCCGAAGAACTGGCTTTTTTCAGTTGGATCACCGTGGTATGTGGACTTCGTGGACGTCATCGACCAACAGTCAAAGGAGAAGGTAGTTTTTCCTTGTTACCACTGGATTAACGACGGAGATGCCATTAGCTTCACCTCGAAGACGAGTAAGTTAAATTAATGCTGCACGAATCACGTTGCGCACGCATGCGCATTGGTATGCGCAAAATCAATGCATCGCTGAAACTGATACACTCCACTCTCACCCCCACCGTGTAGCGCTACTGAAGGATGTCACGTCTAACAGCATTCTGGTGAGACAGAGACAGATCGCTGTCGACCAGCGAAAGAAGAAATACAATTGGCAAGTGTTTCCCGATTCGGGGATGCCATCGGCTATCGATATGCGGTCGAAGAACCTCACAATTGACGAGCAGTTTGGTACTGTGAAGGGAATCGACTTTACCAAAGACGCGATCTCCGCTGCGGTCACTCTGCAATTCACAGCCGCATTTACAGAAATCAAATCTCTTAGCCAGTTCGAGCAGCTAGCCACCGCCATGAGAAAACCAGAGTTTCCTACGTTCGAAATTTCTCGCTGGACACACGATGTAGAGTTCGGTCGACAAATCTTGAATGGGGTGAACCCAGTGATAATAGAAAGATGCTCTTCCCTTCCTCCTAACTTTCCTGTCACCAATGCGATGGTCGATACCTCCATGGATAGGAACCTCAGTCTTGACGATGCAATGAAGGTAGATTGAATAAGGCTAGTAGCTGCACGAGTTGCACTGGTGAATTTGTACGGCTATGGTATTTAGGCTTATATGGATATGATATCGGTAGTTGTAGGTAGCAAGATGCACATTAATTATGAATATGGCATGGATAGAAATTTACTAACGAATTTCATAGTGGTAGAGGTATTTGCTACCATCGATTATTAAGGCTAAATAACAACTTGTACTTCAGGCTGGTCACGTGTACATATGCAACCTGAAGATCCTGGATGGATTGCCATGTCGGGAGGGTTACTACTGTCCTGCTCCCCTCTGCCTGCTGTACGTGAACAAAGCCAACAACCTGGTCCCCATCGCCATCCAGCTAAAACAGCAGCCTGGGAAAGAGAACCCCATATTCCTCCCCACTGACACCTGGAACGATTGGACCTTGGCCAAGATGTACTACCAAAGTGCGCATGCACAGGTAAACCCTATATATACCCTCCTTGCATGTCGGCCATGGATAGTTGACACCACTGCATATGTATGTAACTCTAGACACCAATGTGCATGTAGACCCGTTTGGGGAAGTATATAGCAATGACAGGATTGTGATGCGTACTAAAAATACAAAGACAGAACATTTCAAAGCTAATATATGTTTCACGTTATCCCTGTTACGAACCTACTGATCTGAATTCCTCTCAATTTGTTCTCAGCTACACCAGATTTCCACTCACTACTTATCATGCCATGCCGCCATGGAAGCCTATGGAATGGGAGTGATGCGTAATCTTCCAGATGCACACCCACTGTTCAAACTCTTGCGGCCTCACTTCCGCTACACCATGGCTATAAATTCACGTGCTCGGGAGAGTCTCATCAATGATGGGGGAGTCATTGATCAGGTGTTTGCCATTGGTGGAGAAGGAAAGAGGGAGTTGATGAGAAGGGGCGGAGCAGCGTACAATGTTCAGCGCACCAATGTTAAGCACAGCTTAAAGGCAAGAGGAGTGGATGACCCAAACCTCTTGCCAGGGTACTACTACAGGGACGATGGACTGAAGTTGTGGCAGGCCATGGAGGACTATGTTAGCAACATCATCAATCTGTTCTACTCTTCTGATGCTGATGTGAGGGAGGATTCTGAGCTTCAGATCTTTAGCAATGACCTCTACACAAATGGCTTCCCAGCCAATGGCGGGGAGCGGGGTCATGGACTTACCCGATTGATTGTTAGCAAAGCACAGCTGGTAGAGCTGTGCACTCTCATCATGTTTACTGGGTCGGCCCAGCACTCTTCCGTCAACTTTGGACAGTATGACATGTACAGCTATGCTCCCAATGCAACATCAGGGATGAGGCTACCTCCGCCTACAAAGAAGGGATTCGCAGATTCAGAAACTCTAATACAAGCCCTCCCTGACAAGAAGACTGTGGCTACTGTGATTTCAATTATTTACTTGTTGTCACAGTACAGCAAGGAAGAGGTAAGTCAAAACTGCACATTTTCGTTGCTATCATTCTAATTAATGCATCTTGCATGGGCATGCAATTAATTGTGTATCATCTTTCCAAATATAGCACTTCCTTGGTGACTTCCCAGCTGGACGCTTTAGTGAAGCTGCAGCTCAGGATCAGATGACGAGGTTCAGGACAGCTCTGAGCTCCATTGATGCTGACATCACTGAACGCAACAAGTCCTTAGATGTTCCATATGTATACATGATGCCATCAAGGGTCACCAACAGCATCACAATATGAAGGGCCATATATAGTCACAGGCCAGGATTTAGCATAAGTTTGGACATTCTATTTAAGATCTTTCTGTGCAGTGCACTGCTTTGTATGCTTTCATTAACAATTGCACTTAATACAATGTTTCAATTGCATATGTGGTTTATTTTAAACACCCCAGGGTTGGCTATACAAATTGTCACCTCTCCTCGAGCTTAATTGGATCATGATTATGCATAAATATACTGCCAATGATGAAAACTGCACTTCAGTTCCGTAATAAACATAGGTAATAGTTAGCTGCCCACTAACAGATTTGGGCTGCAGATGGCAATTATAGAAAACCATCTTTCGGTAGCCTGCTCTTGATTAGTAATTAAAGGGACAATAATAAATCGTGCAAGGATATCCCATATTGTAAGGAATGGGCTAAAAGACACCAAGGCCGGAATGCATTCTGTGTGCATACTTCACTATGAAGAAAATTGAAATAACCCATAGTCACAAATCTATATTTTCCATGTCACATGCATAAACAGAGGACAAAACCTGTGAAATTGACTCAGGGTGTATGTTAGCTCAGGGTGTGGTGCATGCATGGCAAATGTTTAATTTAAAAGAGCCAACAGCATAAGCGGCAAGGATTGCTGGAAGGTTTGTGGTTAAGCAGCACAACTGACCAATCATAATCTAGTTACATGAAACAATTCGGTTTAATACAGTGCTTTAGAATTAAAAATTAGCCAAGCAGTACAAATATTAAATTCTGGGAGTATTAATAATTTTCATTATGTTATTCTGAACAGGATTAAGAAGTATGACAAACATATATCAAAACAAAATCAAGAGCTGTTAGATGGGAGGAGCTTCCCGAGGGATCCGCGCCATCACTGAAATGTCATATGCTCTACAATCATAAATCCTGAAATCATTGAGAAATTTAGAATTCCGGTAGAACTCATCGTAAACGAAGAAATTACACTTGAAATCTCCATATTTAAGGTACATTCTCCGTTGGCTAGCAACACGGTGTACTAATTTATTAACGAGTAATCTTCCAATTGAAATTATGTGGAACTCGGAGGACTTCCGCTGGGCGGGGTACTGTCACTGGAAAACTGGTCTACGGTAATTTTGGTCAGCTCGAACCAAACCTACCAGATTTTATAGTCCTGGCTAAAAGTTTTGGTCCGGATGGTGAGTGTAACCCTACAGCTGCCAATGGTGGCCGGGCGAGGCCTCAAACTACAGAAAATTGTATGTCCGTCCGAACCAAATTAACAGAAATTTTTGTCCGGATGTTGAATGTAGCTAGCGCTGGTTCATAGAGGCTTCACGTAGCCAAATACAGGTAGTTTTATCGTAAAACTAGCTGTATGCACGAGGGCAATGATGGCCTAGCGAGGCGCCATAGGGATAAACCAGTTGGAACATATACACTGTGATATCGAGTTGTTGCTGGTGATCGATTCATAGATGCTTATGCTCGCTGGTAACGTGGTTTGCGTTGCACCATACGCCTATAGTCCCCCCCCCCCCCCCCCGTAATAGTTGACGAAGTTCTGAACAAGATGTCAGCTCTGTGAGAAATTGGTTCGACCAGACAAATTGGGATCCGGCCAGGCAGGTCTGCAGCCGTGAATATTACTGTTCATGACGTGTACATGAGTTGTAAAAACAAGTTTGAACCAGTTCGATCGCGACCGGAAGGCCAATCCGCTAACGTGGGGCGCGCAGAACCCGGCCTACTGTTCCATAGCCTTCGTAACTTAGGAAAGCAGCTACCCTACTAGCATGAGTTCAGGATTTGGAGTTGTGTTAGAGATGGTTCATCTGTTTAAGTATAAATTGGTCCGGGCAGACCAATCTACACTTAACCAGAGCAAAAATTAATGTTGGTCCGCCGGATCAATTTTTTCCGAAAATTTTGGTCTGGGACCAAAATTTTCGGGGGACGAAAATTGTGGTGACGGGCACCACGATTTATAGAAAATACAGTAATCCAATTCATATGATTTAATTTCAAAACCTAATTTCCTGCCGAACTGTCACACCAAACTGAACCGTACGGTTTGCTTAGCGTTATGTATTGCCGTTACCACAACGCATCGCGCCAAACCACAGTCTAACGTGTTTTGCTGGTGTGTATGTTCCACGTACCCCAGATGACACAACTTGTCCGATCATTGCACAACCGGCTGCCATTTGAACAACCAGACGTACGGTTATTCAACCGGACGTCCCGTTGCTCAACATCGACCGGATGCATAACGTAGTGCAACCGGACGACCGGTTAAGCTACCGGATGCCCTGTTGTGCAACGGTTGAGCAATCAAATAGCCGGTTGTGCAACAACTAACGGACCACAGTGGCGGATACAGGTGGGGGTTGAGGGAGGGTCGGTGGTGTCCGGACCCTCCCCCCTCAGATATGATGATGAATATAATTAAGTTTCAATACTATTAACGAAAGCAACCAACAACCCCCCACGTGATATAGCGTATCATCCAGTGCACAAGTGCGGGACCCCCAAAAGCTTCCGCTCTCTCCCCCTGTTGATTATTCATGTCGGACCCCCCCCCCCCCCCCCCTTTTCCAAAATTCCTGTATCCGCCCCCGGACCAGCTTGTTCCACTAGACCTTGCGAATGCGGGTGACGATGTCACCCTCTTACTAGCTGAACTGCTCAGGCCATGCTGCAAAGTACTTCTCTAATCAGACCGCTAAGACTTTGAATGGTAATCCCATGACGGGAAATGATTTATAATAGAATATCATATAGAAATACAAAACTTTGCATATGTCTTCTTCATATAAGACACACCCTATGAAATGCCCGGGCCTAATTGCATGGTCTGCATTCATCTTGGCGGGCGGGCATGCCGCTGCACCTTGCACTTTGTTATCGTCTTCCTGTAGCAGGGAGTGGGAGATATTCAATTCACTGTAATTGAGGAAATCAAAATTACTTCACCTCTTTAGCCATTCATATACACCCGGATGTTACAGCAACACGGGGCTATATAATGCATGGTATCAGCTAGTACAAGCATCATGCAAAGCGGCTCAACTGCAAGCAATATAAATGGCTGAATTCAACGTACCTGAGGCCACGTACTACGTCGTTAAGAGAGAACAGTTTTGGGATGAAGTGGACGGTCCGTCGGCACACGAAGCATCTAAAGGTATGTCTGTGCAATATTCCCCTATGGATGTATGCGGGCGTAATGTAGACATTAGTTCAATTGCACAGAGCATCGTGTCTTTTGGCTGGCAGAAGGCTATTAGTGTATAGATTGTAATTTTCATCAGATCTTAAAGGTAGGGGGGCTGCTAAATGTAATCTTAATTAATATACATACCTGGATAGAAACTGTACTGATTACACCTCGCACGTGAGCACCATTGCTTGTAGGTGTGGATAACGTCTATATACTATTTTCATATCACTGCATGACTAACTTTTTTTTTACCTGATTTGAAACTGTCCATCAAAGAGCCGAGGTAACGGATTGGAATAGTATGACTAAAATCTAGCCCGCGAGTTTTCTTTCTTCCTATTAGCAAAAAAATAAGCCGATTATTTGCAACGCATAAGCGATAAACATTTACCCGCGGGAATGGGCTCAACGCTATTTATACCTGAGACATCAGTTTTAAATCAGTCGTATAATGGCTTTGCAAATGCCGCCGGCTAAACACATCCTATAGATCCCATTTCTGTAGTAAATTAAAGCATTAAACTATTCATAATATTATGGTAATTAGGTAAGACTAGTTTTGTATTAGGTTGCTGGGTGAGGTACAAGTTTGTACCAATCCTGACGACTAGACCATATATACAATGTATGGTTCCCATGCATGCACAGAACAAACGATCATCCGGGTATCACCCCTTGCAGCTTCACATTTCTATTATGGAGTACGCATCGCTACGGGATCGGAAGTCGGAGCGGGAACACCAGACAGCGACGTGTACGTAACGCTGGTAGGCAGCAAAGCCCGCACGGGGCAACTCGCGCTGGTTTCGGGATGGTGGAGTCGACCACTGGCTTCTAAAACCTACGTCGACTTGCTGATAGAGTCTAACCAAGACATGGGCAAGGTGTTAGTCGTCATTCTAGGAAACCCGAAGAACTGGCTTTTTTCAGTTGGATCACCGTGGTATGTGGACTTCGTGGACGTCATAGACCAACAGTCAAAGGAGAAGGTAGTCTTTCCTTGTTACCACTGGATTAACGACGGAGATGCCATTAGCTTTACATCGAAGACGAGTAAGTTAAATTAATGCTGCACGAATCACGCTGCGCATGCGTGCGTGCGCATTGGTATGCGCAAAATCAAACTTTAATGCATCGCTGAAACTGATACACTCCACTCTCACCCCCACCGTGTAGCGCTACTGAAAGATGTCACGTCTAACAGCATTCTGGTGAGACAGAGACAGATCGCTGTCGACCAGCGAAAGAAGAAATACAATTGGCAAGTGTTTCCCGATTCGGGGATGCCATCGGCTATCGATATGCGGTCAAAGAACCTCACAAGTGACGAGCAGTTTGGTACTGTGAAGGGAATCGACTTTACCAAAGACGCGATCTCCGCTGCGGTCACTCTGCAATTCACAGCCGCATTTACAGAAATCAAATCTCTTAGCCAGTTCGAGCAGCTAGCCACTGCCATGGGAAAACCAGAGTTTCCTACGTTCGAAATTTCTCGCTGGACACACGATGAAGAGTTCGGTCGACAAATCTTGAATGGGGTGAACCCAGTGATAATAGAAAGATGCTCTTCCCTTCCTCCTAACTTTCCTGTCACCAATGCGATGGTCGATACCTCCATGGATAGGAACCTCAGCCTTGACGATGCAATGAAGGTAGATTGAATAAGGCTAGTAGCTGCAAGAGTTGCACTGGTGAATTTGTACGGCTATGGTATTTAGGCTTATATGGATATGATATTGGTAGTTGTATGTAGCAAGATGCACATTAATTATGAATATGGCATGGATAGAAATTTATTAACGAATTTCACTGGGGGTGGGCATGGAAGGTATTTGTTACCATCGATTGTTAGGCTAAATAACAACTTGCATTTCAGGCTGGTCACGTGTACATATGCAACCTGAAGATCCTGGAAGGATTGCCATGTCGGGAGGGTTACTACTGTCCTGCTCCCCTCTGCCTGCTGTACGTGAACAAAGCCAACAACCTGGTCCCCATCGCCATCCAGCTGAAACAGCTGCCTGGGAAAGGGAACCCCATATTCCTCCCCACTGACACCTGGAACGATTGGACCTTGGCCAAGATGTACTACCAAAGCGCACATGCACAGGTAAATCCTATATACCTTCCTTGCATGTCGGCCATGGATAGTTGACACCACTGCATATGTATGTAACTCTGACTCCAATGTACATGTAGACCCGTTTGGGGGAGTATATAGCAATGACAGGATTGTGATGCGTACTAAAAATACAAAAACAGAACATTCCAAAGCTAATACATGTTTCACGTTATCCCCGTTACGAACCTACTGATCTGAATTCCTCCCAATTTGCTCTCAGCTACACCAGATTTCCACTCACTACTTATCATGCCATGCCGCCATGGAAGCCTATGGAATGGGAGTGATGCGTAATCTTCCAGATGCGCACCCACTGTTCAAACTCTTGCGGCCTCACTTTCGCTACACCATGGCTATAAATTCACGTGCTCGGGAGAGTCTCATCAATGATGGGGGAGTCATTGATCAGGTGTTTGCCATTGGTGGAGAAGGAAGGAGGGAGTTGATGAGAAGGGGCGGAGCAGCATACAGTGTTCAGTTGACCAATGTTAAGCACAGCTTAAAGGCAAGAGGAGTGGATGACCCAAACCTCTTGCCAGGGTACTACTACAGGGATGATGGACTGAAGTTGTGGCAGGCCATGGAGGACTATGTTAGCAACATCATCAATCTGTTCTACTCTTCTGATGCTGATGTGAGGGAGGATTCTGAGCTTCAGATCTTTAGCAATGACCTCTACACAAATGGCTTCCCAGCCAATGGCGGGGAGCAAGGTCATGGACTTACCCGGTTGATTGTTAGCAAAGCACAGCTGGTAGAGCTGTGCACTCTCATCATGTTTACTGGGTCGGCCCAGCACTCTTCTGTCAACTTTGGACAGTACGACATGTACAGCTATGCTCCCAATGCAACATCAGGGATGAGGCTACCTCCGCCTACAAAGAAGGGATTTGCAGATTCAGAAACTCTAATACAAGCCCTCCCTGACAAGAAGACTGTGGCTACTGTGATTTCAATTATTTACTTGTTGTCACAGTACAGCAAGGAAGAGGTAAGTCAAAACTGCACATTTTCGTGGCTATCATTCTAATTAATGCATCTTGTATGGGCATGCAATGAATTGTGTATCATCTTTCCAATTATAGCACTTCCTTGGTGACTTCCCAGCTGGACGCTTTAGTGAAGCTGCAGCTCAGGATCAGATGACAAGGTTCAGGACAGCTCTGAGCTCCATTGATGCTGACATCACTGAACGCAACAAGTCCTTAGATGTTCCATATGTATACATGATGCCATCAAGAGTCACCAACAGTATCACTATTATATGAAGGGCCATATATAGTCACAGGCCAGGATTTAGCATAAGTTTGGACATTCTATTTAAGGTGATTCTGTGCAGTGCACTGCATTGTATGCTTTCATTATCAATTGCACTTGATACAATGTTTCAATTGCATATATGGTTTATTTTAAACACGTCAGGTTTGGCTATGCAAATTGTCACCTCTCCTTAATTGAGCACGATTGGATCGTGATTATGCATAAATATACTGCCAATGATGAAAACTGCACTTCAGTTCCCTAATAAGCATAAGTAATAGTTAGTTGCCAGAGATAATATAGTAAGGTTGCGCATAGATCGAACTGTTTTGTTCTGTGGATCCTAGATTTTGGAGAACCAATTAGATTGCAGCCCGTAGTACGTAGTAGCTATTTAATTACGAGTGTAATTGCATTGCATAGCTAGCCATATTTATAAATGCCCCATACTTTGGAGGTCATACACAAAAATATTCCAAATTGAATTCTTTAACTTTTTAACATATAGCGAAATTTTTTAATTTCCACTATAAAATTTTAGTTTCAGATTGCAATGCATTATGAAGTTAAAATCAAGATATGTCCTCTAATTACTACATAGTTGACGTAATTTTGGGGGGATCAATTAACAAACTATTAAACGAATTAAACAATGTTTATGGGCAATTATAAAACTCGCAATAATATAAATAACCTCGATCAGATTGGTGAGGTGTGTCTTGATGACCGGCTGACTTTCGATGTTAGTGTGATTGAAATATACACTAACCCTGGTAGGCAAGCGCGAAGTAAGACATTACTTTATTATCTCAAATTGACCACGACACGAAGACCTGCACACTACGGC
>OY811976.1:6347602-6436498 GCA_963681505.1 Eunapius fragilis | reverse complement strand
TATCACACATACATGTAAGTCATCCATCCTATACAGCAATAGGTTAAAAGAGGTTGGCAGACCTACGTTTAATTATTCATGCAGCATTCATCTAAAAAGAGAGGGTGTGTTTCACATAGATTACGGTTAACCATATACTAGTATCGAGTAAGAATTATATCTACATGTAGGCTTGCATGTAAATTGCTCTTCACTGTCACGGAAAGTGCATATATGTATACATGGACTGTAAAATTAGCCCCCAAAAATTTCTGTATCAGGGTATGCCTATAAAATGATGAATAGAAACCTTAAAACCTATTAGATATGGATGGAATAAGACTGAATTTAGACACAATGACATTCAGGCCTATTGTTCTAATCCCCCGCGCCCCCCCCCCCCCCCCCCCCCCCCCCCCCCCCCCCAACTTCCCCACACTACTCCCAAACTATAACGTTATCACACTGTATGCACACTTCTTTTTCTCTCTCTCTCTCTCTCACACACACACACACACACACACACACACACACACACACACACACACACACACACACACACAGGATGGATGTGGAAAAGAAACTATGCGAACCGCACAAACTGCACGCACGGACATACGGGCCTGCCAACGTTATAAAACCTAGGATCCGCGCGACATAATGCCACTGATTCTAACGAATGCATCCGGGCTTGTGAAGCACGAACATCAAACAACAGCTTACAAAGGTAGTGTTCGAAAGCACAGCATTCAAGCTAACACCCTACCAGAGTGAAAGCAATTCAAAACAAACTAATATTAATAGCGGTTTGCAGGGGCGGATGCAGGATTTTGGCGAGGGGGGGAGGGGGGGTCCGACATGAATAATGAATGAGGAGGAGGGGCGCGCGCTTCGCGCGCCCCTAATTTTGTGGTACGCATTCCAATTTTTCCACAGATTGTACATGTAAGGGGGCCGGGGATTGGAAACTAAGGCAATCAACACCAATAAATGAGTGACATTCCGTTACATTTCTGCCGGCTATTGTAGTCTTATGGATTTAAATGGCTGTGTTGTTACATGCATGCGGTTTCCATTGCTATTTGAACCACTTAAAATTTACCATCGCACTCCGGCAGATGACCTACTTCAAGCAGTGAACAGTATAACATTCGCGCGCGAAAAATTTTTTTGCACACATTCCACAGATTGTACATGTAGGGGGATTAGAAACGGAAGCAATCATAACCAATAAATGCGTGCCACTCCGTTACGTTCTGGTTTCCAGGCTATTGTGGTTTTGCGGATTTAAACGGCTCTAGTGTGTTTCGTCGCAGATTTGCATTGTACGCCGGCTTAGTTTCTTTGTTAAAATTTATAATTTAAAATTTAAATTTGTAATGGTCTTGCAACAAGGTGCATTCAACCTTGATGGGTACTAATAATAGAGCACGAATCAAAAAAACTGCGGAAAGAATCGCTCTATAATACGACCGTGGGTTAGCATTTTGGAATACATTTACCTTACATATAAATACCAGCCTACTATGTATCTCGCAATTTACAGAACTAAAATATAGTACTAACCAACGAATAAGCAATAAGAATAAGCTATTTAGCAACTTCACGAAGTGCACTCCGTAGAAATGTATATCTCACGTACGACACGTCATGTGCTAATCATATTCATATTCAGGTTCGAGGGGGGGGGGTCCAGACACCCTGGACCCCCCCCCCCCCTGGATCCGCCACTGGGTTTGGGACGAGAGACAAGCTGGTCACGGGTGTTTCATTCCATTGAAAAAATGGACATTAGGTCTCGTCCCCATATTTGGCGGTAGAACGATTAAGTGGACCTCATTATAGCATAGCTGTGAAATGTGGGTTATCCTGTACAATCCGTTAAAGGAAAGATAAATACAGTTGAATATCGGAACCTACGCGAGTAGGTTCCATATAGGAATCCTGCAGTATCATGAATGTCATTATAAAAACGTCACTCACGTCTAGCGGGACATTTAAGAATCGGGTCACTTCGCTCTTAGTGGCAATCGAGCGATATCAAAAAGGAGAACATTTCTGCGCTGTATCTGTGTCATAAGACGGTGTACTTTTAGAGAACAAAAATACTCGTCCCCATCGTCCGTACCCAGTCCCACCTAAAATTTCTCCTCCGTCGGCTTCTTCTTCTTCTTCTTCCTTCCGGAGAGTATAACTCACGACAGGAACGTTTGTAAAGCACGCCAAGTGTACCAATCGCTTCAGGATGCGTCCGCAGGTTATCTTCGGGGGTCTGTAAGACGCCTAACTGTTCGGGCAATTAACTAAAGCGAATAGTACCTCATTTGGTATTCGGTTAAAAATACCCAATTACATCAGCTAGCTATTTTTAAATGCAATAATTTAATAATAGCCACGTGTCGTGGGCGTGATTCAATTCTTAATATTCCTGCACGCTGTGGAAGAGGTATACGCACTGAATCTAAGAGCATCTGTCTCTGAGGCCTTTTTGATGATTTCAGGGTCCCTACGGCTTCATGTATAAATGTCCAACCATATTGCCAAATGGTTGAGAAAAGGAATGGAGCAGTGATATGCGATAACGTTATAGGAAGCCTCCTGACGAATATTCAAGGTATCATTTTCTGCATGACACCTGTGCGTTGCTCTCAACTCTATCATTCGTTACGCAGCTTGAGATGAAAGCCAAAAACTACCATACACGTAAGTACCCGACACTATCGCATCTAATTGCGTTGACCGAATTGATTTCTATGCTATAGCTTCTTATAGCATAACTTTCGAATTCTGTCGGCGGAACTACATATGCGATCAGATACTACGGTATACAGTCTACAGCAGATATATGTGAAGCAAGAGGCTCCAATTAGAATGTGTCTCTCCCACCACCGCCCTTACAGAAAAAAAAACCCGGCAACAACTAGCCACTCGTACACCTACAGATATGCCAAACGAGTGCAAAACAAGACACGACAAGGTGTCAAGCGCGCTACTGAAGGGACCAACAAAGCGACCACCCGAAGGTGCGTTACACCATGAATGTTGGATCTGGACATAAATTATAGCATGTATAGTGTATCGCTAAAATGGAAGGAGTATTTTATGCAACAGTTACAGCGGTAGATATACGCTGTTCGCTGACAATTTCGTAATAATGTGTATTGTGGTGCATAGTTTATATCTGATAATAGTGTCAAAGTTGCTGTGACAACGTATTATGGCATGGTTTAATCTGATAATAGCGTGAGATCAGTGGGTACATGTAATCTTTGATGTATTATATGGCCTCACTTGCCAGTGGAGGATTTGAATATTATGTTTTAACTTTAACTAACAGTTGTTTAAATCATCTGTTCCAGGTCCAGGAGTCGCCCTACCTGCTCCACATCCAGGTCCAGGATTCGTTCCATTCCAGCTGCAGGATTAGCTCCACCTGCTCTACCTGCTGTATATCCTGGATACAGCAGTATATCCTGGTCCAAAATATACAGCAGTGTATATCCTGATCCTCGATATACAAGATGCAGGACACGCTCCTGGGTTTTATATAAGTGGTATTTATTGTAATACTGTGTTTTAATGGTACACCCACACCTCAAAAAATTGCATGGCCACGAGATTCTAAAATAAAACTGTCATTTTACATTCTTGCTAAGTTTCAAGAACTAAATACAATACTACATGTAAATCCACCAAAAAAAATGTAGGAAACAAGTGATAAAAACATTCTCTATGCGAGAAGGTTAGTGGTATATAGGAATCAAAAGTGGTGGTGGTGTAAAAAGCAAGGGAACAAGGCTTGTGATTGAAAAGGAAAAATGAAATAGACCTATATTAGCGCGCACAGTTAAACATGACATGCTGCTAATATAGGTCTATTTCATTTTTCCTTTTCAATCACAAGCCTTGTTCCCTTGCTTTTTACACCACCACCACTTTTGATTCCTATATACCACTAACCTTCTCGCATAGAGAATGTTTTTATCACTTGTATGGATTAGGCATCCTAGGAGGACTACAGTCATACCAACGTTATGTTGTTTATGTTAGCGTACGCCATGATATTGAGCCCGGGCTGATAGCGCTCCATTTGGAGTCGTCATCTTCGAAAAAACGTTTTTCTTTTTTTTTGCCTGACAAGTGGTCTATAAAATGGTATGAGTGTATACAACAGTGCTGTCTCTAATAATTCTGGCTATCTCTGTTACTAGACATATTTTCTGTGAGACGTACCAAGACTCTGAATATGGCAGTTATTTTAACATGGCGTATCGCGGTCTCGTTGATTCACGGATGAATATTCAGTGCATGTACTATCGTAAGCATCCGATGTCAGTGCATGTGTGTGTTGAGCCTATGTGGAAAAATATAAAGTTGCATTAAGCCAAAGGTGCTGCTTTTTTTTTACTTACCTGCAATACCTTGTGTACATGATTACCAATAAATGCTCCACCATGGTACTGCTGGCGTTTGACATTGAGAGATTGGAGTACAGCTTTTACCCCCTTCACAAATGGTCACATCACTGATCTTTTTACCTACATCCATTGGCATGAGGATAACATGTGTTGCCTAATATCCAGTAACTAACCAACTCTGCTATTTTACTGCTGTAGCTTATGTCTTCTTCTGTAAGACTAGAGAGAAGAAGACTGATTTCTCCCACAATCATTGCAGAGTAGTTGAAGAGATCCTTCAGACTGATACGTTCATGATGTAATACTTCCAGTTGCTCCTTGAGTGCAGTCAGCTCCCTCGGTGCAGTTGCATACTCCTCATAGGATGCCATTGTTAGCCCTGTATTTGTAGATAACTGCAAGCTGAGCCTTAAATCCAAGAGGTGGCATTCCTCCTCAAGTAAGGAGTACAGTTTGTAGAATATGCCCATGGATATATGTAGTCCAGGAAGGTAGACCTTCAAAAAGGCATGGAAATGAATTGACCAATCATAAAATATTTGAATATTTACCTGGGTCAATGGAATAGCAAATAAGGGTTCTCCCTTGCAGTTATCACTTTCCTTATATCCCCGCGAGATGCTACAAAGCATTTGTAGTCATCAAACATTGACTGAAGGGTCCGTTCTGGAAATGGGGCTCTCAAACTGCAACTACTTTCTAGGTCATCAAGTGTCACCAAACATCATAAACATAGCTGCTTCCCTATGTTATGGTATGTACATGTTGTGTGTTTCCCTTTTTTTTTTTAAATTCAGCTCGCATACCACTTGCGCCTGAATGGCGATTTAATGCACATAAAAACTCGTAATCCCCTGATAGAAAGAGTCCGATATTGTAACCTCTGTAACAGTTGCAATTGTAAATAGAGCAATATTGGAGTGAACAGATATTTTATACTTCGTATGACTCACTTCCATTGAGACATGCCTAAATTTGTCACTTCATCCTTGTATCTATCAAGGGCTATGTGAAAGATTGCAATGGTGTCCTGTGCCTCAAAGCATGCAAACACACATGTACTGTGGATTGAGTTTGATGACTTAAGAGTTTTAGTGCTACAGTTTTGCTCACTTTGAGATAAACGAGCCTTTGTCCCTCGCACTAAAGTCAGTGGCTGTATAAGATAAGAAATAGGCTTTAAATATTACTTTAAATATTACCAACTTTGTTATTATAACTTACAATTCCTCCTATCTTAATTTCTAAGGTGTTGTCATTTGTACTTTCAGACATGGTTCTTCTAATCACTTTACAAGCCATTTGCTCTTCAAGAACTCCAGACCTTTGGCACTCGTGTGAGTCATAGTCACCTGCTCGTACATCCCTATTGCATGTTACATAGACGGCATTGTATTATGTCTGAAGCTGGTTGCACAGAACGTGGTACCAAGTTAACAGCATCCTCACAGCATGGACACTGAGTACTGGCTGATGTTGTAATGGCATCAACAATGCACTTAACACACTACAACATTGCACTGCAACTTCAGTGGCTGTGACAGCATTCCTTTGCACATAGGACATGTGAGTAAGTCTATGACTGAAATGACCTGTGTTGATGCTCTTTTTACCACACATGATCTTTGGAGGTGCAGTGGTGTTTATATGACAAAGCAGAGCACTTGGTGTGATGCCTGCATGGTTGTCGCCCTGCTTTCCGTGGCTCTTTAAAGTGGATCCATGAGTGTACATGTATGGTTTCCTGAAATTGTGTAATGTGTACATGTATTATTGTGTGCATGTGTATGTGCATATGATTAAACTTATGAGTTATGTCAATATGTTTACCTTGCATGTACTGGGACAGCGTAGGGACCGATTGTATGGCTTTAACATACACTTGTATAGAATCTTCTTCTCAGAAGCTTCTTTAATCCTGGACAAAGCAAGTCTACAAGATTTGCAGAAGCTGGAGGGAAAGTCAGCCGTGCCGTTGCTGACGTCAATTTCAAAACATGTCCTGAATTCCACTGAGAAACTAGCACAGCTATATGTTGTCTCTTGATAACCAGCCGAGGGTTTTTTCAACAATCAGTGTCCACAGACCCTGCACAAACGGTGTACTTGGAATCGTTGCCGTACGGTACATGTAATCAAAGCACGTGACTTCGATTTATTCATGACTAAACAAACGAAAAGTAACCGTTTGTTCTCTCACCAGAAAATATGTCTAGATATAAACTAAACACTTATAGAATGTGCAATGATTCCTCTTTACGAAAAGGTAAGTTTCATGCCCAACTATCAGGCGTTTTTTCGAGAAAAATTGGTTGCCGTTTGAGCGTTTCATAATATCCATAATATGACCATGACCTGCGCGGAGTTAGTAGGTAAAAAAATAACATGCCTTGACTGTGCGCATATATCTTATCTAGTATAGAAATGAATGTAGAAATGCTTAGAAGATTTTCCTTCTTTTATTGCAAGCTGTTTGTGATAAAAATAAGTTTAAGAACATAAAATTTTAATGAGCTCCTTCATTCGTCAGGACACTAAGAATGTAATACGGTTCTAATTAGAAAACCTAATGTCCATCTCGAAACAGCCGTGTGGTGTGGATTGGTGGCACGTGCTCTGGTTTAGTTATTATTTTGTTGTCCCTCCTGAGTCACGTGACGCACGTACCCATGGTATCGGCATATTGACGCGAAAACTTTACAAGAGACCCAATTTTTAAAAAAATTACAGGAAAGAAAACTAGAGATCCAGAAATTACTACACAAGCTCAAATAAATACTAGGTTGTTGTGAGGATAGTGTCCAATAGTCACATTTTGGATATCTAGTAAAGCCTAAGAATTACAGGATGTTGAATACAATAATTAGGTTGTAAAATTGTCATTTTCTATAGAGCTCTATGGGAAGTACTATTTTGCCTCCAGGAACTAAAACTTTCAATAAATAATTATGCTCCATACTAGGTATTATAGGGCATGTCACATTTTTAGTGCACCCCTTAGTCACTTAGAAAAAATCAAGTACTAATACTTTCCGTTCATATTCTTAATAATATTCATGAATATTTTTTAAAAATCATATTTTATCTTACTCTAACTTTCTCAAGAAAATTTACACAATGGAATATCAGAAAATGCAATTTTGAAACTTTTGTAACTTTGGTGACCACTCATTTCTGGATATGCTATAATGAGAGTTCCTGTAGCGTTCTAATTGGAGCCTTCTCCTCGAGGGTGACTGTTTTTAAGGTTTTATTACAATAATTACCTCAGCTCGGGTCTGAGCAAACAGCCTTCATGATGGGTAGGAGCGTTGCAAAGACAAGGACGCGCGCGCAATTGCGCACGGCTATTAACTCGATGAGAACGGGATAGGTGAGGGGAAACCAGACCGCCTGCGCCTATCATCCCTACAAACCTCAGCCTCAACATTCCTTTCTATATTTTGGAGCAGCTGCTTCCTTCGTGGTTTCTAGAACTAGAGTCCGGCAATTAGTAATGACGACACGATTATAAGTATACGACGACACAAAACGTATGCGACGACACACAGATTGCGTAACACTCGTGGATCCACAGAACAAAAAGTTCGATCTATGCGCCAGACCCACTTTCCAACTTAGCGGTGATGTAATCCATCCGCAGCTGTTGGGAATCTGGGTCTGGGAACGAGACTACTGTGTTCTCTAGTTGTTGCTGGTGATCGATTCATACATATTTATGTTAGCTGGTAATGTGGTTTGCCCGTTAGCGTTGCATCGAGCGTCTATAATTTTCCCCCCTTAGTAGTTGACGAAGCAGAGTTCTGAACAAAGTGTCAGCAAAGGAATAAAGTTTTTTATTTTTATTTTTAATTCATAAGTTGTCCGGCCTGACAAACTGCGATCCTGCCAGGTAGGTCTGCAGCCCTGAATAGTTCATGACGTGTTCATGTCTTCATGAGTTGTAAAAAACAAGTGGAAAGTGGTCTGATCGCGACCGGAAGGCCAATCCGCTAACCTGGAGCGCGCAGAACCCGGCCTACTGTTCCAGCCTTCGTAACTTAGGAAAGCAACCACCCTACTGTTCACCCACTAGCTGGGTTTAGGGTTTAGAGTTTTATTCGTCTGTTCTACCATGCAAGAGCGACCCGTAACAGGCATGAAAATGGAGGGCCCGGACCAATTTTTACTTACCCGGACTAAAATTATTGGTCCGCCCGGACTTTTTTTTTTTCGGCGGACCAAAATTTTCGTGACAGCACCCTGTCCCCATTGCTATCGAAGTCCAGATCAGGATCGCTTGCCACAACCCAAGAGCTCAATGCAGCTTCCAGCTAGCTCTTATACTCTTCCCACTTCCCTTCCAGCTAGCTCTTATACTCTTCCCACTTCTCTTCCAGCTAGCTTTTATACTCTTCCCACTTCTTAGCGAGGAACTGGTCAACCTCTTTTTAGCAGCAGAATACGTTAACTGCTCTTCTTCCCTTCGTTTTAAGACCTTAGGAGATGCAATCTGGGCAGCCCGCTCTTCGGGCACGTGAAATAGCCAATAGGTCCACTCTAAGCAAAATCCGGGTCAGAAGCGAGGTTATCATCACTTCCCGAAACGTAACTTTGGAAGTCGTCCTCGTCAAGACATTCGAAGTCATCAATTTATTCACAATTTATAACTTGTTATAACACAATATTATAATTTCCCATTAGCCTAGCGGCAACGGATCCATTATAACGATTGCTTATGCTCTTACCACTAAATGAGTATGCATGAATATGTGTGACTGTGATTCAGCCATAGTAGAGCGTCAAAGCGATTAACACATGCAGGTACAACAGGTGCATCGTAGTAACCACGTGTATCTAAGTCGATCGAATAGCTATAACCTATAGGTCCCTGACAACAGAACAGCAAAAACAATTTTTTGCTGTGCACCCGGGTGTACAGTTGCCCCCAGGTACGGGCGGACAATTGGGATATTGCATTATTTGGGCGTGGCCCGACCAAACACGGTTATGTAGTCGGGCCACGTCCAACTAACCTTATTCTACGGCACGATGAACAATTTAACATGACATTAACATGAAATTTCATGCGCATGAATCAAACGGTAGGATGAATTATATGGCGAGTAACTAAATACGATAACCTGGTATCGATCTACTCTGGACACCGTACAACTTTACAATTACATGGAAGGTCGCCCAATTCAACTGTACAGTCGATTGTAGAATTGTGAGCCCTCATATGTGGCCATCTTTAAAGTGTCTATATATCAGAGTAGATCGATGTTTTTAAAATACCAGGTCACCGCATTTACTCGCCATAGAATTCGTCCTATTCGTCATCTAATTTACTAATCGTGCCGAAGGATTAAGAACTATATCTTTCTAGTCCGCCGTAATAGTCCACTCAGTAGTGTCGGCACCAATATATAGCGAACTGTTGATGACAGATTCGACGGCTATAGTCATCAGGGCATACTATGGTTGTCACACATATGGGGTTTGCAACAACAACAACAACAACAACAACAACAACAACAACAACAACAACAAGACCCTCTACGTTTTTTATAGATGTTTCAAATATATAGAGAAGCACTACTTTAACATTATATGACTGCTGAATCCACGACAACTATCCCGGCAAAAGGCCGACGGCATGCAGTAAGTAATGCATGCAGCATGCTGTATTGAAGAATCTCCTGCGATGCATGAAGACCTTTAATTTGAAGTCGGAGACGTGCATGTACATGTTTATACAACAACTTTTACTTTTATTCTGTGCATACAACTAACTGAATCATTGCGGTATACAGCATGCTATCCGTGGTGCAAATGTTAGCTTTTAAAGATTCTGAAAAACTCTCGTCATCGATCTGTTCTGTTTTTAGCCAATTTAATCGCATCATCTCCTATGGCCGTGGATTGTGGTTGGTACCACGATAACGATGATGATGATCACAACGATCCACGTGACGACGGCCATAAAGTTGAGCACGAGAGCAGCCAAACTGTAGCCCCTGGCAACCTGGGGGTCAGTAGATTTCTTGGCCTATATAAGAAACGGATATGCATATGCATAAATAATTGCACTTCAGCAGTTCACACATGCCATAAATGGTCCCTCGTTTAATTCATAGTGCCCTGAATGGTCGCGGGTGGGGTGGGTTGTGGACCATCATTGCCACGGGGGACCATGCATGGATAATATAATATACAGGGTTATATATGTGCCGGCAATTAATGACCTCCCCAAAGAATTTTTTTTGTTTAAATCAGCTAATGAATTCACAGTGCGCGCTGTCACATCAATTGTGAATCAATAATCGATTTGCATGCGAGGTTTTTTTTCTGTTCGCTGTGATTGCATGCCAACCATTATAGTTCGCCCCCCCCAAGGACTCACACAACTTGAGCAGATCATCGCGGGGATGGTGCACAGCAGTGACGGGAGCATGCAGCAGCAGCAGCACATGAGCGTCATGATCACCGACAGCATGCAATAGTTCGTCGGCCCATCTGTGCTACTCGGCTTGTCCTCTCCAACCGCGCGCGGTTGGTCGGTCACAGGATCAGAAGGCTGGCAAAAGTAATGTATTGAAACTAAATTAACGTACCAATGATCGCGCAGCCGCGTGATTGTACCTTCTCATCAGTTGCAACGAGAGGGTGCGAGGGATGGTACGTAGTCTGGTGAGACTCCTTATCGGGGTCTGTAGGCAACGGTTGGTACGTACACTGCTCAGACTCCTCGTGGGTGGCTATAGGCGAGGGGTGGTACGTAGACTGGTGAGACCCGTTATCGGCTTCTATAGCCCCCAGTATATGCGAGGGGTGGTACGTGGACTGGAGAGTCCCCTTATCGCCATCTACAGCCCCCAGTAAATGCGAGGGGTGGTGCGTGGACTGGAGAGTCCCCTTATCGGCATCTATAGTTCCCAGTAAATGCGAGGGGTGGTACGTAGACTGGAGTGTCCCCTTATCGGCCCCCAGTATATGCGATGGGTGGTGGTACGTAGACTGGTGAGACTCCTTATCGCCGTCCATAAGCGTGGGGTGGTACGTAGACTGCTGAAACTCCTTATCGGCTTCTATAGGCGAGGAGTGGTACGCGTACGTAGACTGGTGAGACCCCTTGTCGGCTTCTATTGCCCCAAGTATAGGTGAGGGGTGGTATGTAGACTGGTGAGATCCCTTATCGGCCTCTACATGATATACAGATGTACACGGGAAAAAACGGTTTTTTAAAAGAGGGATACATTTTCACATGCATGCATGAAAACGCCAAATGAACATTTACATACATGCTATATTCATCAACAGGCACATCACTTTACCTTCTAGCCTTTCCTCCGTAGACATCCCTGGAATGTTTGCTAGCTGTTTCAGTTTTTATGTAATTATACAACCATGCGCAATGTCACTGAGGTTGGAGTATATATAGGGGAAACTGTGCGCACGCATGTATACAGCTATAGTGTGCAAATAAACCGTGTTGTTAAAAAAACACAGCTAAAAGAGTTCATGCATGCATGATAGTGCATGTGGCTAAATTGTTCTAGCCTCTTGACTCAGCGGTTCTTGTACAAAGAACTTGCTGGGTTAGCTGTTATATCTACTACCATTGACTGCAATGGAAAAAAAAGCATTAGCTAGCTAGATTGTATAAATAACACTGCTACCTAGGCTAGCTTTTTGTACATGCAGCCGTTGGTGTCCTACTCATGATCACTCAGTTAAATTCCGATCCCAGGCATTAATTCACGCGTGTGAGAGGCGCAGTGTGCGGTCCTATATACTGCCCCATGCAGATAGGCTATCAATTTTTGCTGTGATATTCAGGGAAGCTGGAGTTTTTGGTGGCATGCATTTTTCATCATTTACCGTCGGCATTTTTTTTTGCATGTTTTCAACAGGCCTACTCGTCTTTGAATTGTGGTACTAAATCCCATGGACAAATAATTGCCTTTATGGTAGCCGGAGAAGTATTGAAGGTAAAGACAAGGGCAAAATCATGCCAAAGGAATGTAATCCTCTACTTTAGTTAACTAAGTTACGCGTTGCGCACGAAGGTGCCTCGTACCCGGTCACTGTAAATTGGTCTCGTCCCCAGGCCCTATTTTGAATATTAAGGAACAAAAAACGTTTCATCCCCGTAACTTTAGTATAAAATTGGACGAGGCTAACTTCGGCAATTCACATCGCAAGGCCAAAAAAAAAGGGTGCACTATAAGTTCATTTAGTATCTTTCATCATCTTTGAGATTCAGTTTGAGCCCAAAACTTCTATGGGTTGGGAGCGTGGAAAATCCACGTCTTGGTGGATAGGTACAAACCATAACTAGTAATAATACCTTTTTGTTTAGCATTTCTAGATCCAATACAGTGAAAAGTGCAATCTTATTCAGACTAATTTGTAGTATTTTACCGGAACAGATACTTAAAAAGTTCAATTTGAAGTATTAATTTGGTACATCGATTTGCGCATGCCTGCTTGCAGGCTCATTGATGACTCTCTTCTTCAAATTGTACATTTTGTTTGTACTTGTTCAAAAAAAAAAGGTACCCTCAGCCCGCTGCATGCGGCGTATATACACAATAATGTCATGCATGTTACTTATGTACCGCGATATGCATGTGCATGGTCTCTTGCCAATATCGTCTATATCGCGCGCGATATATCAAGCAATTGTATCGCGATATTATTATTTTATACTTGAGGCTGTGTAGTTAAACAACCGACACATAATGGTGAATGCTCGTCTGGATGTCAATGCACAAGCCTTAGGTTTTTTGGAGTGATCGTACTTTTTAATGTACCCGTTTCCACCCAATGCTTCCTCGATCCTATTGAAAACTGCATCCAGTTACCGTCAGCGTATATATTACGATATCGTTTTCATGAGCGCCCTCTTAATACTTTCACTTCATCCTTTATGACCATGCAGTGTTTTATTAAACATCAGTAGGAATTGGAAGTGTGCCTGCGTATAACATGCTATAGATGTGCCTCTCCTATCTACCAAAGAACATTAAACACGACTGTTGTCCTGCCTTAGCTTCTCTTCCATGCATGTTCTTTTCCATGCATCATGGGCTTAAGAGGTGCACTGTCAAACCCTGCATGACTTTCACAACAACCGCAACCCCTTCAGAAAGGGGTTTTTTCCCCACAGCTTGGGCTATACACCAGAAGGGGAAAAAACGATGAAGCATCTTAATAGCGCGTGTACTTAAATGCACTTTCCAGCACATAATGCAAAGTGCATGTGGTTTTATATGTGATTTTGCAACTGCCCGAGTAGCCCCCCCCCCTCCCCTCCCCCCCCCCCCCTCCCACCCACCCCCGATGTGGCAGCCACAGGGGGGAAAGCGTGGAATCATTAAGAAATCTGATTAACAGAAAATCACGCAAAAATCAGCGTGTGATTTTTACGTGATTTTCTGTTCAATTTTACAAAGATTTCTAAATGATACGACGCTTTTTTTCCCCCTGTAAGCGGTATGTATGTATACGGCTGAACAACTCTTGTCGCACCAATACTGAACTATTCTTCGTATTTTCTGTCTATCTCCGTTCTATCACCGTATTACCCGTGCACGTTTGTATCGCGAAATGTCCAAAAAATTACGATATATCGCATATTATTTTTTAAATATCACATCAGAATCGCGATATATCGCGCAGCCTTGCTTATGTATGCATGGCGTCCTCCGAGGTACCAAAGTTGTACTGCTCCTGGTTTTGTCCTTACGCCCAGCGGGCATGGATTGCGTTCCTTGAGAAAGGTGCAAAGTTTGACTACGTCGAAGTCGACCCTTACAACAAGACCCCGGAATGGCTCTCCGTCAATCCCAACGGACTGGTCCCCACTATCGTTCATAAAGGTGTATCCGTGTGGGAGTCACTTGTATGCATCCAGTACGTGGACGAAGCCTGGGACAACGCCAAGCACTTGCTACCCACCGACCCGCTCAAACGAGCCCGCGTCCGAATGTGGTGCGACCACATCACCAAGAAGGTAGAGCCGGCGTTCTTCCGGGTGTTGATCAAGAGAAGCAAAGAAGAACGTAGACAGGCCAAAGATGAACTTCTGAACGGGTTGGAGGCCGTCGTGGGAGCTATGGACCCCCAGGGGCCATTTTTCGGAGGCGGAGAACTGGGCATGGTGGACATTACGCTTATTCCCCACGCATTCCGATTTGCCACCATTCTTTCGTACTATCGGGGGTTCACCATTGAGGAGAACGAAAAGTGGAGACGCTATCATATCTGGTACAAAGCCGCTATTGAGTGCGACAGTGTTAAGAAAACGCTTCCCGATACTAAGAAGCTCATTGAGAATTACAAACGTTATGCAGATGACGCGACCGACTCTCAAGTGGCACAGTCCAGTAGGCGTGGCAGTGCTGTGCCGTAGTCGGCGATTGTCTTTTAATGTGCACGTCTGTCGCTTTTGACGCGTGCGTGCACACATCAATAGTGTGCGTATGTGTGGTATACATGTATATATGTGAGTGTGCGTGGGTTCATGCAATGCTGCGTAAATGCATTTCAATGAAATTCACGGGGCGTCACCGCCCATGTTTTTATGAACGTTTGAGGTTGCTGATATTCATGTGACAGCCAACAACAGATAATGATAATGATAGACCAGTCTTCCTGTTTTTATCCAACAACACAACAGCGGTGCAGATGAATATTCCAGCCCACCGTTAGTGAGGTATGCGCACATTAATATTATAGCGATTTCATTGACCGGTTTACATGTAAATGCAGGCATTGTAGCTTTGTTATGCTATTCATGATCGACTCGTCCGAGCAGGGTGGCCACAGTTATCACCAAGCTGTGCTTAGTTCCTATAAGCCTCGTTGGTCAGGCTTTACTCATACCATGCATGAACCTAAGAAATATATATAATCTAAATTGACATCAAAACGCCACGCGATTGAGTGCAATGGTGATTTCCATTATTTAATAGTACGCCCCTAGTCCATACGACAATAATAACTGAATAAAAATGTACCATATCATGCACTCCCTGGATAAAGGACGTTACCACGCCCACGCCCTATTCACGACCAATCCTGGCCATATCCTTATTTCCCCCCAACCTTTCCCTGCATACAACCACCCGCCCCTCCCTCATGCATTTTCATCAAAGAAATCTCTCTCTGGGCCCTGGACATACTGAAATACCATTTTCTCCCCCCCTCCCCCCGCCCAAAAAAAAAACAGCTTTATGATAAGATCCTGGACATGTCCTGTATTCACCTCTATACCCCCAACGCAACCATCTACAGGGGCAAATAAGATACCAATACAACCTTGTTCCTTGCTTCAAGACTAAATTGCATGGAAGGGTGGTGTATGGAGGTGAGAAGGTTATGATTGGGTGGGGTGGTAACACTTCATTCAATGATTATATTACACTGCTTAATTATACTAAAAATTAATGCATGTGCAATGAAGCATACACGGGTGGATACAATGGCTGTTAACACATGCAGACAATATTATAAAATTGATAATTGATACAGGGTGCTGCCTTGGTTTAGCACGCGACTCTATAGCAAGGAAGGGTTTGATAGTCTCTGGTTGCCAGGACAATGACTATAATGATCCAGAGGACCGTGAAGGTGACGATGGCTACAACGTTGAGGATGAGAGCTGCTGCACTTTTTCTCCTTGCTCTGTCAAAATCACCTCTGACCTCTGCATCCTGGGCCTATCATTTAGACAACAACCTTATCACAATAAACGAATAGTTTAATGGCTTCTAATTACTGAGGTAAACAGTAAATATTATTCAAGCATCTCCTACACACAATTCCAACAACATACATGAGAGCATTTGTTGTCTTGTTTAATAGCTGGAAATTTGATCCCAATAAACAATGCAGTTTCAATTGAATATCTTGATATTGACACAACAACATGAATTCAATATATTATTTGCTCAATATAAATATCCCCCCCCCCCCCCCCCTCAATTTGTGGTTGAGTTTTTGGCATCGAAACCTGAGGAAGGAGGGTTCCATTTAAAACAAGTGATTCGCGTCTACAGTCCCTCTTTGTCACTATCGACGATAACATGAACAAGAACAATTTTGCGTTGAATCCGTGTCATAACACGGCGCGCTGATCCAACCGCTCTTCGTCCGCCATGTTTATTCTCCTTCCTACCGCCACGAAGAACTCGAGCTAGAAATAATGTCGGAGAGCACCAACAGCACCAATCGCTTCGGTATATATCCATTTTATCATTACGGGGCGAAATACAAAAGCGAGTAGTACCTAATTCAGTACATACTCCACCTTGAGGTTGATCTTTTAAGCAGTTGTCATTGTGGCCAGAAGCCACTGAAGCGCTATTCAGAGAGTGAACAGGCGCACACACACACACACCCCTCCCCCCGAACGTAAATGGGTGCCCTGGCTCTACTATTGCACCCGGCGGAATCACGTGGTGTGTTCCCTTGGTGCATTAATAATATAGCAATTTTTTTTTCTTAATCAAAGTAAGGAACAAGATATAAAAATTTGATTAAAATCATATTGGTGACGTAGGATTTGTAGACACGAACTGAGTAAAAAGTAAAGAAACAAGGAAATACGGAATTACGGAAATTATTATTTCATTACTCAATATAAATTGCATACCTACATTTATTTTCTGGCAGTTAAATAATGTAGGTATGTAATATTTATAAAGTAACGAATGTATAATTTCCATAATTCCTTAATTTCTACTGTTTACTCAGTTGGTGTCTACAAATCCTACATCACCAATTTGATTTTAATTAAAATTTTATATTTCGTAAATGTGCTACCCATGCAGCACAAGATCCCCCTTTGGTATTCCTGTTGTAGTTATCTATGCTTGTGGCTAGTGAAATTGTTTTCCTTCATGTAACCAGAAAGGCATTCCAAGCAACGAGCGAATCTCCAAAAGCGAGACGACATTTTAGGAGGAGGAAAGTCTGTGAGCACGCTTAGCCACGCTATAAAGAGAATCCCATAAAGAAGAAGGAAGGCCTCTGTACACGGCAGCTACAAGGCTCATCCAGAAAAGAAGGCTTATGAGCGTGACAGCCACCTCTCAGTGAGTCGAGACAGTAACGATTATTTCTTTATTTACCAAAAGTCTACTTGCCAAGGTTGTACAAGAAATGCTAAGTGTACTCCAAAATTGACGCACTGCCATAGGGGTCTTAATGCTGCCAACAGAACAACCACCAAAAGATATGCTGTTATAACATGATCAATGGCAATTTTGGATCTCACTTACAGGATTACATGTACCAAATAGCGGTAAGAGAGCTGGCGAAAATGACGGAGGTTCATTATCTGATGTATGTGCATGGCTTCACTATTTAACACTACATGCAGGCTTTTTAACACCTTGTATGCATGCTGGTACGAATTAATTACACTGTTATTGTGTCTTACACTGTTGCATAGCTAAATCTTATGTAGGTAATAGATATGACTGCAATCATTTCCTATAACTGCTCCCAGTAGCACACAGGAGTATAATAGTGGTCTTGAAAAAGTTCAGCATTGGATCACCACCACAGTGGACCCCCCCCCCCCCCCCCTCCCTACTAGCTCAATTAAGAGTTCCCTTCATGTTGGAACATCCACGCCACCACAAGGCCACCAGTGGATGCTACTTGCTCCTCCACACCAAGGCGTCCATCTCAACCAGTAGACGCCTCCTCCTCCACATGGGATTTCCCCGCCCCCCCCCTCCCTCCCCCCCATCAACACCCCACCCCCACTTCCACAGCATATGCCCCTCATTCCTCCACATCAGGAAACCCCGGCCCTTTATCCATAGAAGTCCCACTTTCACGTTGGGACCCCTCCTTTCCATTCAATCAGTAGATGCCCCCCCCCCCCCCCCTCCCTCATGCAGTATACCCCTCCTGAACAGCATTGCAGTTATATTGCAGGTGTGTGTGTGTGTGAACTAATGGTCTTATTCAAAATAGTCTAGTTATTATGTTCTATCTATCTCTCATCTCACGAAGAAAAGAACGAATGAGAACAAGTAATAAAAATCATTCTCTATGAGAAGGATGGTGGCATATGGGATTGGAAGGCAATAGTGGTGTAAAAAGGAAGGAAACAAAGGTCTAATAATAAGGGGAAATGTATATACTTAGCACATTATGTTGTTTATCTGAGTGCAAAATATAGGACCCCTTATTATTTGACCTTCCTGTTTACACCATTATTGTCTTCCAATCTGCCACCATCTTTCTCGTAGAAGATGTTTTTATTACTTGTTGGAATCAAGTACCCTTTTCAATTCCCCACCTCCCAATCCCCTAAAACATTATAACAGATTTACTCTATATGATGCACCTCAAACTTACAGCTGCAGCAAAGAGCATGGCAGGAATGGTACATAGCCATGACCCACAGCAGCAGCACATAACACTCAGGAGTATTGAGAGCATGAAGTAGTGGTCACTATGGCTAGAGATACCCGTGTCCACCACAGAGATGGTGGGCTGGCTAGTTACAGCGATCACTGGAACGCTCTCAGGCTGCAGCAATAGGGAATGACAATACATTCAATAGCACCACCAACAAATCCATAGCACAAGTGAGTTAAAGATCTGTGTTAAACAGGAAATTATTTTATAGTTCAAATCCCGACCTTGTTCTTATTTGAACATCAAAAAGTGATATTTGTAATTGCAGTACAGTCTTCCCCCGTTAGTAGCGCCACATTTGTTCCCTGCGCTATTACCATACTTAGGGCATAAATTGCACATTGTAGACATAGATAATGTGTGGTACCCGCATCAACCATGAATATAATTTTCAATACATCTTACGAGGGAATGCGCTACTAACGAGTGCACTACTAACAGGGGAAAACTGTAAGGGCAAACTTTTCCCCTCTATGCTGAGTGCCAATTTCCCCTACAATAATGTGTGATGCATGCAGAAATTACCAATGACAACTGCAGGTCAACTGCACTTATTTGTGTAGCACTGAAGATAAGTCGGTTGATATGTCAAACCAAAGTACATTGCTTTTAAATGTGGCTGGTTTGAATTAAACACCAAACCAATATTTCAAACCAATTTATATGGTTCATTACCCAAACTTAGCATTTTGGTGTAGAAACACGTTATCTCTTAGAATATAAAATAATTTGACAACATAAGTTAGATCCATTTTCACGACAACATCTAATGCGCATATATATCATTTGTACAATATAACGAATCTGGAAGTTGGGCTATGGAATATACAGATGTGGTGGTTTGAATCCAACTCATTGCAAATTTTTCTCATTCAAACCGAAATTTCAAACTTAGGATAAAAGTACGGTGTGAAGAGTACGCCAAACAGATCATGGCTTTAGCCTTAAACCAGGTTTGATTTTAACTTACATACAACCATTTTTTCAAGCTACTTCATTGCAGTGCATGCACACATTGCATCAGCTGGTGCTACAGCATGGTTTGCTGGGTCAGCAAAGTTTTTAGAAGGTCAGTATGATTATTTAGTAGGACAGATGCAGGTGAGTAAAGCTATTGTTCTCAAAACAAACCTGGGGTTGCGGTGTGTTGTACGAAGGTGGAGCAGCTTCATACGCCCATTCCATGTATGGGTCTAATGTTTGTATGATGTGTATGGTCGTGTAGAAATACACATCGTATTTACATGCACAGGAACTTTCCTAAGATATGCCCATCTTTACATACATACACACACACACACACACACACACATACACACACACATACACACACATTGTGATTAAATGTTCCCTTACCGTACACTGGAACTGATGGGGCTGGGTACCCAGGATGAGGGGTGTAGCCAGGTGGTGGATGCGACGGCTTTGATGTGTCTGCAAGTGCATGCAAAGAGGCAAAGAGGTGTCACATTACTTCGTACATAGGAAAGGGGGGGAGAGAGGGGGAATGCAGATCATATGAACACACACACATACACACACACACACACACATACACACAATATGATTAAATGTCCCCTTACCGTTCACTGGAACTGATGGGGCTGGGTACCCAGGATGAGGGGTGTAGCCAGGTGGTGGATGTGATGGCTTTGATGTGTCTGCAAGTGCATGCAAAGAGGCAAACAGGTGTCACATTACTTCGTACATAGGAAGGGCGGGGAGGGGGGGGGGGGGGGGGGGGGGGGGGGGGGGGAGGGGGAATGCAGATCATATGAACACACACACATACACATTCTACACACAGAGAATGTTACTCTAAATGTACTGTGGGTATATGCACAGCCTAACATCTTACCAGGTAGTGAAATCTTTATACTACATATACCATCAATCTGACATGAAGGAATAGAATGCAATTGATACAACTGCGGTATATTCGGCCTCCTGAATAAAGCCATGGTTTTTGTCGTGTGATGTGGTGACATTTGCGTGGGCACGGCCACAACACACGTTGTCCATAGAACACAACAGTCTGGTAAATAACTCCCACGGTCCCGCTATGCAAACTAAGTTGTATTTATTTAACTTATCCCCATAATGTTGGCCGGTAGTACCACTTTTATGATTAAGTATGCTATTAGATTTTACGCGACATGGGTATATTCATGTCACACTTGTGGAAGAAAGGAATTCCAATACAAAGTGGCCCGCAGCTGGCAAAGACCAACGAAAGGTAAGAGTGACCGCCGTTAAGAGCGGCGTTGGCCTTTGTTCATCATTAACTGAGGAAACCTCCACTTATATACTACATCAAGCTTCACGGCACTTATACCGCAGGCCCACATAAGCCAACCATAACTTACCGCTTTGGAAAGCCATTTGTACTGTAACACACGTTTTTGATCAATCAGATGTGTGTATTCGGTGACGTATAAGGTGGCATGCGTCATGCAGATGAACTCAAAAAGTATTAATTTGGCGCGGAATGATTTCATTCTAGCGTTTGAAGCCTACCAATAATGAACGGGATGTGAAGGGGAAAAGACTACGGAGGCATTTTTAGTTATCAGTCAAGACATTTAATCTCCATGTTGCCCAGTTCTATTGTGTAATATATGAAATACTTCTGATAGAAATATATTGGGCTCGTCCCCACTGTGGTATGCTTTAAATGAGGATTCCCCCCCCCCCCCCCCCCCCCCCCCAACCCCGCAGCGTAACGTTGGATGCTGGCTGTGGTGGGTGCACGCCACTCACGTACTGGAGATTACAAAAGAATGGGTAACGAAGCCACATGTATCACAGAGATTATATGTACCCTTGACCCAGTCAATGCATTACAAATTTACAATATTGACAAACACATGGCCTTAAACAACTGTAGCCAACACGTGCACACGGTCTTGTAGCCAAGGTGCAACCACAATTCTCCTGCCAGCCATTTAGCAAAGCAGCTATAACACACAGCCACCAGCAACCTGTGACAAATGCTATAAGAATAAGAACAATGGTCTCATCACATTTCAAGTTACGAGCCCCATGTCTACTATTTTATCACATTAACACTTCATCCGCCGCACCAACCCCTTATTACTAATGTAGGGGTTATATGGTTAAATGGAACAGTGTCCAGCAAAATCACCCTTATGATAATTTATCAAATTTTCCAGGACAAGAAAGTAACGCTCGTATAGACCCCTTTTGGCGATAAGTGCTGATATGAAAATCACTATGAATACATTTATAACGTGGCTATCCTCCATCTTGACGGGCAAATTTTCATGCGACATCCCTTGTACGTGGCCATACCGACGAGCAAACGGCCGACTTTTCTCTACAACGTTCAATCAATGACTAAAAAACTACACTTCTACCTTGCAAGGACTCGATTTAGATCGCTATGTGAAGAAGCTACAATGTCTGCGTGGGAGGGTGGGAGAGCCAAACATGTCAACTCTCGCAAGCGTCAACCTTTATGAGTTTCTCAGCACTGAATGGATTGATGACATATTGTTATGGCCCCTGTGGATTTTCCAAGCTTGTGTTCATACTTTATTGACATACACACTGGAGAAGCTCAAGGCATACAAAAGTCTTGAAGCTTACACTATTATCAGAGGTTTATTGCCCTAAATGGTGTGTGCATTGGGACATGGTTGGGTTCAAGCATGTATCACAGCATAGGCATAGATGGCACACATTGCATCTTAAAAGCAAAGGTTAATCCATCACAGAAGTTGAATGATAAACCACCTGAGCCCTGGGTGGCAGTTGAACTGAATCAATTGTGACTGCCCACTACACGTGCATGCATGGCTGGCTGGGTGAGATACATTCATTTTTATTGTACTATGTGACACTACAAATTACTGTCTTTTAGCTTAGGGGAAGTGTGCTCACATGTGCTGCAGTGCTATTTAATGCTTCAGATATTAACATGCAGCCAGATTAGTATTTCTCTTCCATGTGTTGGACCAATTGCAAGCTTTTTCAAAGAAGGTTAGCAGCACTTTTATAAATGCAGTTTAAAAAGTTAGCTATGAACAGGCAAAACCATCAACCCAGCATTCAAGAGATCAACTTTGAAAAACCTAAAGTCAAAGGAAATCACTGTTCTAATATTTCCACATCACCACATCATGTTGAAAAAAAATGGTTCTATTTGATGCAATCCACAAGGTATATCCAATTAAGTGCACCCAGGCTCTGCTCACTATAACTCCTGGATATGAGCCAACATCTAAATCATCTCAACAAAGAGAATCTGATGTAGAAAGCAATCTACCTCCTCTACTCACCAGTCTACATAACCACAAGCACACTCAATGCACATCACATGAACTAGTTAAATTGTCAGAGGCTGTGCATGAAACACTGGCAATAAAAATAGCTTGGATGAAATCTCGTTTGTTGAGAAGTGTACTAGAGAGCAATCTCATTCCACTCAATGGTTTGACTATCGACTTGGCCGCATAACAATGTCAATGTTTGGTCAGATTGCCAAGCGTACTGAAAGTGTGATTCCCATGTCTTTGGTGAAATCAATCATGCAATACATTAGTGTAAATCCTAATATACCATCTCTGTCTCTGAACTGGATCTGCTGGAACTCTGGCATCGTTAACACAATAGGTTCTCGTACAACGCAATGAAAATTTGCCCGTCAAGATGGAGATAGCCACGTAATAAATGTTTCGTAGTGAATATTCATACCAGCCACTTATGGTCAAAAGGAGTCTATTGAAATGTATGGCTAATTATAAATTCAGTGCCTAATAACTTTATGACGGATAGTCCAATTTAGGATGCGTAAGGACCATTTGATAGAAGCTCTTTGGAGTTAACGGAAAATGAAAAAAAAATTAAAACTTGAAAAATTATCCAGAAGGGTGATTTTGCTGGACACTGTCCCAAATAATGATATACCAATACATCAATAGACTACCCCTGCACTGCCACAAGGGTATGCGGTGACACTTAGAAGCAGGCGATGGGATTGGAGGGGGGGGGGGGGGGTGGAGTGGGGCTAAATGATACTACACTATGTATACAATTACATGCATGTGTAATATAATATACACAGATACAATTGAGGCAAATTGGCTGTTAACACATGCATACAATAATACACTCTGCTCAAACATCGTGGATCCATGCTGTCTTGATTTAGCACCCAGCTCCATCGCAATAGTCTCTGGTTGCCAGAACAATGACTAGAATGATCCAGAGGACCATGAAACTGACGATGGCTACAACGTTGAGTATAAGAGCTGCTGCACTGTTTCTCCTTGTGCTGTCAAAATCACCTCTGACCTCTGCATCCTGGGCCTATATAATTAGACAACAACCTTATTCCAATGGCATCTAAGTACTGAGGTAACCCCAGTAATATTATTTCAGCATCATCTACATACAATTCCACTGCAATGCATGAAGACATTTTGTCTTGCATAAAAGATATTTTATCCCAACCATCCAATTTCAATTGAACATATTGATATCATGAATGTCAATACATGTAATTATAACTATTTATACAGCTTTAATCAAAATGATGCACCTCAAACTTACAGCTGCAGCAAACAGCATGGCAGGAATGGTACACAGTAGTGATAGCCATGACCCACAGCAGCAGCATATAACACTCAGGAGTATTGAGAGCATGAAGTAGTGGTCACTATGGCTAGAGATACCCATGTCCACCACAGAGATGGTGGGCTGGCTAGTTACAGTGATCACTGGAACATTCTGCAGGGAATGACAATGCACTGAAATTTGTTACTAACAGTTCTTTAGCACATTTAGATGAGAGTTAAATACAGGGAGTACAGTCCCAAGCAAGATGTGCAACTAATGCTCAGAAAATAAATTCCGACCTTGTTCTTATTTGAACATCACGACAGTGATGTTTTTAATTGCATTAAGGGCAAACTGTTTCCCTCTATGCTGAGTGCTACATTCCCCTAGCTGTGATGCATGAACCTACAAGTCAACTGCACCATCAGTGCACACACTGCATCAGCTGGTGCAGCTACATGGTTTGCTGGTCAGCAACCTTTCTTTAAGAGGACAGATGGAGGTGACTGAACCTATTGTCCTCAAAACAAACCTGGGGTGGAGGTGGGTTGTACGAAGGTGGAGCAGGTTGGTACGCCCGTTCCATGTATGGGTCTAATATTGTGTATGTGTAGTTGGGTGTGCATGTGTACGTGTGTGGGTGTGGGTATGGTGTATAGGTGTGAGGTGTGTGCGTATGTGTAGGACAAATGTGTGTGCAGGTGTAAATACTCGTATATTTACATATGCAGACACTTCACTAAGACTCGTCCCCATCTAGACACTCACACATGACACATGACACACATCCACATACATGCTCACAGCAGCCCATGATGAGATACACCCCTTACCATATGGGGCTGGGTACCCAAGGTGAGGAGTGTAGCCAGGGTGAGGGGTGTAGCCAGGTGGCGGCTGTGATAGCTTTGATGTGTCTGCGAAAGTGTGTGTGAAGAGGGTTGACATTAGTTTATGCTCTGATGGAGTAGGAGCTTGGGTGGGGAGTTGGGGTGATGCAGATCATGATAACACACACATACACATGCACCACACACAGGAGGGACACGCATATACATTTTACCAGGTAGTGAAATCATTATACCTTAAATACCATCATGCGACATGAACATGATAAGGTTCACAATGCCATTGATAAAACTGCATACACGCGCTCTAAAATAGCCAGCACTCTCTGTAAAGGTGTCATGATGTTTAGGCACAACCTGTTCGGAATTAATGATGAGGCAATGGTTTTTTTGTACGCACGCTTGGTCCCGACCACAACGCGCGTCGTCCATAGAGCACAACAGTAGCCCACAACTCACCGCTATGTAAACTCAAGATCTGTAACTATACCGTCGCAATGCAGCGGTCGGTAGAAATAAATACGATATTAGATATCACACGATACGGATACATGCAGTGAGAGAGAAAGAAACAAAGCGAAGGGAGGGCGAGCAGAACGAAAGGGTAGTCGCTTCGTTAAGAGCTCGTTGGTGTTTACCATTAACTGAGGAAACCATCACACACCAGTTTTAGGTCCACTGTACTTATTTAGACTACTCCCGCGTTGCCACGCCATAACTTACCACTTTGGTCTGTCATTGCGTACTGCTACTATACACTTGCTCGTACGCGCTCCGACTCAATTTTTATCAATCACGTGTAATCGATGACGTGAGGTACAAGTAGGGTCTCAATCGAAGAATATATAATACCATATTTGGCGCGGAAACATTCTTTATTTAAATCTGACCGTTAAATGTAGAGGTAAAACGAAATCAAAGACCTTTGCAGTGAGCAGTCACGATAATTATTTAATTTCCTTGGTTGACCGCTACTTTGTATAATATGAAAGACTTCACATCGTGACGAGTGGATAGTGGGAGCTGTGAGGATGGGGGTGTGGGTGGGGGGGGGGGGGCTCAAGGATTCTTGATTTGGAAATTGACCAGCTAGATTATATAACAATTACATGCATGTGTAGAGTATGTATGGAATGTACAGAATAAAATTGAGGCTGAAACCACATGCACGCAGACAATAGTAATACGCTCTGCTCGAACACAGTGGATCCACGTTACGACGTCGTTGCACCCATGCAGCTCCACAGTAAGGAAGGTTTGATGGTCACTAGTTTCCATTAGAATGATCCAGAGGATCGTGAAGCTGATGATGACTACAACATTGAGGATAAGAGCTGCACCAAGGCACGCTCAGTAGTCGGGAGGGGGGCTGGGCTTCATGTTCTTGAGGCTGATGGAAGTCCTCACATTTGTCTTCTATGTTCTCTGATGCCTTCACACCTTCCCTTGCATGCAATGCATAGCCATGCATGCTAAGGAAGGTGTACACATCAGCACGGAGGCCACGCAGCTCATTCCGCAGGGTGTGGTCTACATCTGATTGAGGTGCCAGGGCACCAATCACTTTGTCCACAACGGTGAAGTTGTCACGTCTAGTATGTGGAAGTTCACTTTGATGTAATCCACCCCTGCCCGTGCCTCTTGTTGCTTACCACCGCCGGTGATGTGTTTCACTATGGTGTAAAACAATGCCCTGCTAATGTGTACATATGGTATACTGATGTCCATATTGTTGCAATGTCATTTTTCAAGACAAGGGACCTCATGGCAAACACATTCTCGAGCTTCCACTTATCCTTTCTATTGGAAGTATACGCTTTTTAGAATTTCAACAGCGAATTCTATTACATCCTTAGGAATCGAACTCTAGGCTAAGTGTTGAATCTTCATGCCATGATCGAGGTATGACTTGTCGACCTTAGCCTGGAACATCAGCGTAGCTGCATGGTCTTTGTTGAGTGATAACAAAGATGAGATATATGATGTGGGAACATCAACCAAGGTAACAAGAAGCATCCTAGAATTGTAAGATGTGAGCAGCTTCTCTCCTTTCAGTATGTCCCAGATGATGGTTGGTATTGTGGTTAGTACTTGGGAGTCCATGTGGATGTTGCGCGCGGTCGCTCGATTTGCGCTATCCATCTATTGCTCTGCGCGAACAATAGATCTATCGTTTGCACACCAATCTATCGATCGCGCAACCACTGATGGATCGCGCAACAATCGATCGATTGTACCAGTGGCGTAGTGTGGTTGTTGAGCGCCCGGGGACATAATACAATAATGGCGCTGCCGCCGCCCCCCCCCCCCCCCCCCCCCCCCACAAATAAAGGGGCGGATCTCGGATTTCGCAGCGACGGTCGGTAGGCAGCCGCCAGCGCGGAGGATATGCCGGGCCTCGATCATCCCAGCAAGGGGGTATGCAAAGCTCACCCAAAGGGGTCTGGGGCGGAGCCCCATCCGCTTTGCAACTTTCGCACTTTTTAAGCCACAAAAACATGATACTTTCGTATTAACAGACAATAATTTAATACACTGCATTTGCTTCCGCAAGCACAGGCTCACAATGACAGCGAGCGGTTAGCCATTAACGTACAGACACGTACACATAGCGCCAGTCATAGCAAGGGTAGTTTTGCGGGGGCGGATACATCCCCAATCTAAATTTCCTAATGTAAACGATTGAATGTACGTGCGAAGGCATAGGTTGTGCATAACAGGCTCACAATGGCAGCGAGTGATAACCCTGAGAAGTTGGAACTGCAATGTGTCGTGGGTTTATTCAACAGATTATGGAGGTGACGATTGGATACCGTATCTTCAATGTCGGTGATTAGAAATAAATTTAAAAGTTTGCGTGCAGATCGAGTGCAGATGTTTGTTAACAAGACTCAATGTGCCCGCGGGCCCGTTCGCGTTAATGCGATAATTATCTGTCTATTTTGGCGCCCCTAAACCCCTGCGCCCCGGGACATATGTCCCCCCCCCCCCCCCCCCCCCCCCCCTCGCTACGCCACTGGATTGTGCAGCAAGTTGCTTGCGCGATCAATAGAATACACGTGAACAGCAATGCGCTTGCGCAGTCGATTGATAGCACACGTACAAAATGTATGGAAATAGGTGCAAAAGCTTGGTGTCTTGACTGATTGCTTTTCAGTGTGCTGTCAGCTACACACGTATCGTGGCTAAACATGGATCCGCTGTTTAAAGCTCGGATGACTAGTGTTGCCAATAGTAAAGCAGCGTCAAAAAAGAGCTGCATTTTAATTAAAGCAAAGTTTGACGCCATTGTCAATCATCTCCTGCATCCGCAGACAAGGTCGATCATCACTTCAAACACTGGGTGAAAACCAGAAAGTTTCAGGTCGTCGATCTTCCTGGGATTGGTCTCTCGCAAGTCCTTGTAATTCCGAATGACGAAAGCGTCAAGGTTTGATGTAGTACATGTCCACAATGTATATATCCCCTTGTATGTAAACGCTACCTATTTTTCTCTTATAGGGAAGTTCGAAATTTCTTCGTGTATTACATGCAGACCAGTTGGTTGATGTAGTTCAGGCTATCCATGCCAATGAATTGAAGCACAGTGGCTATAAAAAAGTATTGGACTACGTAAGTACACTTGTATAAGCTGAATTCTCTTACTGACATGGACATACTGGCATGTATATGTCTTGATTTCAGATGCAACGCCAGTACTTTGGAGTGACAAAAGGGTTTGTACAGGAATTCTGCTCTCGCTGTCCAGTTTGCCAGCTCAAGCAAGCACAAACTACGAGACCTCCTTTGCAACCAATCATTGGGAGACTTTCTAAACAGGATCCAGGTAGATTCAATTGACATGAGACACAATCCTGCATGATGGCGAATATAATTACATTGGTCATTTCACGGACCATTTCTTAAGTTTCACCTACTTTTTCCACTGAGAAAGAAAACAGCTGAAGAGGTATCCTATATGCTAGAGGAACGTGTGATGGCATATTTAGGACCTCCAAATATAATCCACTCAGACAATGGTCGCGAATTTGTGAACAATCTCATTCATGCTATGTTTAAGAGATGGGGTGGAGATGTAACATTTGTCAATGGTCTTCCACGTCATTCTCAGTCTCAAGGCCTTATTGAACGTGTAAATCGCACAGTAGAAATGAAAATAGCAGTCACGAAGCAAGTCGAAGGACACACAGGTTTCAAATACCCTTGGGTTTCCTGGTTACCCCGTATCATGTTTTCAATGAACAGTGAAATGCATGAAGGCATTAAAGATTCACCATACCATGTTGTTTTTGGAAGGCATTCTCCCACTGGTTTCTTTCCAGGAGCAGTAAAGCATTGCGTTGATGAGGAGGATATATGCACCGATGGTGAAAAAAAACAAGAGGATGAGGCACAACTCTCTACAGACAGCATTGCATGCACTTGTGCATTCCCTGCAAAACATCTTGAACCAACTGCATTGACCTCTACTTCTGATATTGATGAATCCAAATCAGTTGCACCTGTTGATACAATGTCTCACCCTAGCAATAGTGCAGCAACACAAGAATTATCAGATATAGCAGAAGATGAAAAGATCTCAAATGAAAAACCCCAGCATCATTCCAGCAATTCAGAGCAGGAGTCAGAATCAGATAGTGGTAGTATACTAGATGAAAAGGTTATGAATACTTTGTATGACTATGATACAACAGTGCATACCAAAATTAGAAAGAAAGTCCTTGATAATTCATATCAATCTGCAGCACGAATGTCCGTCCACATATTACAATAAAAAGAAAGGAATGAAAGTTCAAACGTTTCATATTGGTGATAAGGTAACTGTTAGCATTCCCAAGCTAGATAGATCCAAAACTGATGTACCACACTTCCTTGAGTTATTGCACATGTGTATGGGGACAAAGTGAAGACATATTGCCTTACAACTGCTTATGGAACCCTAAAGCAAAAATTCCATGGAGGGGATCTCCAGTCTTATGATGGCCAGATTGATGCTGGTAATGCTGAAGTACATTTATCACTTCGTGAAGCGGCTCTGAAATTCCATCCACTGACAAAATTCACAAAGTTCAGCTGTAAATGCACAAGTGGATGCAAATCTATGAGGTGTATTTGTAAGAAAATGGCATAGAATGTTCCACTCAATGTGATCTGTCTACAACTTGTTCCAACCAATTTGACACAAATTTATCACTCAAGCCACCTCTACTTTCATTATCTAACAGAGCAATATTGGACACAACTGAGTGGCTGATGACACACACACGGATGCCGCTAATAAGCTCTTGAAAGAATCTTTTCCTGCCATAGATGGTCTTCAAAATCCTGTTCTGCAACAGAATATGTCATTTGATGCCCCAAACTTTGAATTTGCACAGTTCCTTCTTGTGAATAAAAACCATTGGTTGCTCATATCAAATATTGGGGAAGAAATGAATAAAGTCTGCATTTATGACTCTATGCAACTGAAGCCAGACTCAGACTGCCTTTTGATTGTATCCAAATATATACAATGCTCTGAATCCCAAATAACGATTAATGTCATGAATGTCCAAGAACAAGAAGACAGCTACTCTATTGGTGACCTAGCTGTAGCTTTTGCCACATCACTGATTCATGGAGAAGATCCAACTCAACTGCATTACAAGCAATTGCGCAATCTTCTTAAAGACTGTGTTGATAAGTTTGGTATAGTTCCTTTTCCATCTACTGTTGTAAATCGCCACCCACGGATTATCTACCAAATTAAGAGAAGAGTATATTGCAAGTGTAGGTCCACAGATGATGGCAAACTGGATATCCGTTGCTGTGCTTGCAGTGAACGCTTCCATTCAAACTGTGTTGGAATCAGTGCGACTCAGTTAAAGAAATGGATGTGTGACTTGTGCTCCAAAAACCTGTCATAAGGATTCTGCATGTCAGTATTTTGTCAGTATGCTATCAATGTAATATCAGAGTCATGCATGCAAGTTATAGAAAGTATCGTTGCGCGATCGATAGATTTCATTTCATTATCAGTAAATTGCGCAAAATGTTTGTTGAGCGATCCATCGGTGGTTGCGCGATCGATAGATTGGTGCGCAAACGATAGATCTATTGTTCGCGCAGAGCAATCGATGGATAGCGCAAATCGATCGACCATGCGCAACATGGATATCAGCCATATCGATATGAGTTAATCCATGGTCAGCAAGGCCAAGAGATTGGAGGCTGATGAATGACTTCTTTGAGCCCAGATTGAGCCTCAAATTGGGTCGCAGCACATGTGCCCACGCCTTGATGCCTTTCCAAAATGCATTCTTTAGTTCTGGTCATACTGGCATGGTCGATCTCCCTGTCACTCGCCCATTCTATCTGCCGCCTAATTTCGATGCTATAGGAAGAGTTCGTACGCTATCTTCGTGCTCATCGCAACCCATAAGCTTTAGTACCTGACAAATGTGGACTTGCGATGATTCATAGTTGCTGGTGCCTTCATTCATCGTATCGAGCTCTGACGCCGGTTCAGCAGCAAAACGTGATGTACATGTTGCAAGCCGCTCAGCCCTATAGCCTTCTTCGGGCGACCACCCGTACGGGGTTGGCATGTTCAACGCTTTGTGCAACTAGTCAACTAGTCCCAGCATCGCATTTGCCACACACTGGCTTCTTGTGGGTGCAGGAACAAGCGAGTGACATAATCGACTGCAATGACGTCAGCACTTCTATATTGGTCATGGCCTGGGAACAAGTTAGGGCAAGCGATATTGTATGCGAACAGAGCTTACCCTGAACATGAAATTGCTGTACCATCTATATGAGTTAGATAGTAATGAAATGGCGCGCCCAGTATATTATAAAACAGCACTTTTAAAAAGTTATTCGCGATTGCAAACCGCGTCGCTTCAAACGAATGCAGGTTAGTGTGTATACTAGATACTGGTTTAAAATAGCGCTGGAATACTCAGCGAGAGTTGGGCTATCGGAATAATATTATGCATACAAAAATGCAAAACACACGCTTCCGACCAATTTTCCAAAAAAAGCTCTACAAAAAAAATGAATCGTAATATCCATTACTAGGATATAGCTGTGTATACGTAAAGTGAACATATATTTTGAAACAAACGGCTCCCCATAGGGACAACGACATTCGTCCCTTAGACTGTTCCAGTCCACAACTGATGGGCAGTGTTTCCCAGGTTATCGACGGTGGAAGTCCATTGGCTAATATTGTTGCTTATTGCCATGGGAACACAGAAATAGTTCTTGCTTTGGAAAAATAAAAGATGTAACGACTAATTAGATAGCGCTGTTTGCCTATACACTAATGTAAATATCCCCCAAAATATCCTATACTCATGTAAATTGAAGTTGATACAAGCGGCATAAAGTCATCCTTAATTCAGGATTTCCATCCTAAATTAAGGATGGAAACAGGTTGTATATATTTTTGCAGCTCGTATTGTGCGTAGTTAAGTGCAAGTGCGGGTAGCCATCAAGCGTTTACAAGCAATGCTTTCAGAAATGTGGGGGGGGGGGGGGGGGGGGGGGAGGTCATCCTTTCTTACTGCGTGCATGCATGCAGTCATCCATTTACTTTAATTGCACTGACGAAGCTGATGTTCAATCATCGATCCTGCTGCATAGATCCATACATGGTGAAGAATTCATGTTACAGCTCAGTTCATTCAGATTACCGCTTCGTAAGGTCACGACACCATTTAAAATCCTTAACGCTATATCTATAATGCACGCATTATAATTAATTTGTCCTGGCGTGTGAAATGCATGCTGAGTAATTGCATGAAATTTACGCATTTCACAATTGAGTAATTACCTACATTAGTTTGTCACCTGCCTGTATTTGAACTGACATGGACGAGGACATATAAAGATGCACTTGCAATCAAAGAGTTATTATCAACGTCGAGAGCATGCAATTCACATATAGTATTACTTATCATGGCGCTTGTATCAATAAATACACGGTATTCATAACGAATTGTTCGCACAACTAATGCACTCGCGGTAGGTTCTTGTATCGAACCATGGATAATAGAGGAGAGGGATTGGAAACAGACGCAATCAACACCAATCAACGCGTGCACTCCGTGAAATTTTGGTGCCCAGGCCATTCTTGTCAACTTTGCTTTGTATATCCTGCCAAAAGATGTATATGAATTAATTAGTCACTTCAGACGAGATCTGTACAGACGAACCCGTGTTTTTATTGACTACAAAACCAGCCAGTGGCATGTATAAATGATCTGACTATAGCGTGTGGCCACTACACGGTAAGTATACGAGGAGGTCAAAATCAGGTTTTTGTCGTCTGTTACTCAAAATCTTATCTCCAAAACAATCCTGTAGCACGTATTTATGTTAGCTCTATCACACTATACTACTGTATAGTAATTACCTTCTTCTTCTAACCAGTTGCACAGGTATAAGTCTCAACTTGCGTGTGTCGTCCGCCTATCGAAAAGAAACTGCGTATGATTCGCTCTATTAACGTGAAAGTTAGCTTTTTGGAATCCATTTACCAAGATCTACCATCAGTTTAAAAAACTCGAAAAGGGGGAGAGGCTCTTACAATCGAATTAACAACCAATTAGGAGTACACGCTCAAGTCTCCGTACATATGTATGGCTCACGTGCGCCGTTTCCACTCCCTCTCCTCTACTATCTATGGGTGTACATGTGACCCTGGTGTCGCTATGCGTAAAGAGCTTCCTTCCTGTAGAATGTTTCCATCGCCCGCTCATGTGTTCTTGCAGTGCCCTAGCAGAGGAGAGGGCCGCGCGGGTGTTAGTTGTCTTCCCTATTCTTATAGGAGCAAATGATGCAGAGTTTGGTGGAGTGGGCCGGGGAGGGGGGTCGGGGGGGGGGGGGGGGGGGGGGGGGGGGGGGTTATGTGCATTCGAGGGGCACGCTCTCACCTTGGCAATTATATGTCTACTACACAACCTCCACTTGACCTGGTGTCAAGGAAAGCTCTTCTACTTGCAAAATAGATTCTCATATTTTGTGTCCTTTTGTTTTTATTTATGAGAATATATGGTATTGTTTATTTTATTTAAATTGAAAAGTGACAATATAAATGTACAAAATGGCGGACGAGGCAGCGGCAGAAGAGGATGAGGATGAATTCTCTTTTGAAGGTATTTGGATGGCTTGATGAGGATTCTTTGGAAGAACCAGATGAGGAAGAGAAAATGCTAGCGGTGGACCCTGATTTTGCTAGCTGTGGAACGGAGTGGTTAGATGGAGATGACAGCTGCCACCGTTCGATCCAAATTGCGTTCCAACGAGCGAAGTGTCGACGCGAAGAAGCGCACGCAGTGCTCTTAAAAACTCCATCGGACGCTCGATCTAGGAAAACAGTTGCAAGTGCGTTTGAACGGTCCTGTCGTCAAGCAGAAAGCGTTCGGGTGGAATTACAAAAGTACGAAGATGAAGGCGTCATCTCAGACCTCCGTTATCTTAAATCCGATCGTTTCTCGTTGAAGAAATAGAAAGTTTGGATCGTTTAATCCATTGGCTTAAAATGGACCTTAAGCCAAACCAAAAATGGGAAGTTCCGCAGGACAGAGTGAGGGCACAAGGTGGCCTACTTTCTCTCAGTTCGAGAAAGGTGCGTAATTTGAAGAAAGCATTGATTGATTGGGATGGGCAAGCTGGTGAAGAAGCTGAAAGGTGCACTTCGGGAGTGGTCACGAAAAGGGAGGGATCCCCTCTACCGATTAGGGCCATGCAAGAGGCTGATCACCCGGAAGCTGCTTCAAAAGACTTAGTGGACAGTTTTCTCAAAAAACCACAACAGTTGGATGAGGCTAGACCAGAGGCTCTCTCTAAGAACAGGTTCAGGAGGATACAGAGGAAGTGCAATTAATGGGTTGTTTTTTTTTAAAAGATGTCTAGATAGGTTAGTAGAACTGTAGGTTTGTTGGTATATCGTATGCATTACTTGAATATTAACGCATCGCAGCAGTGCTACCCGTGCATTGGCTCGTATCAAGTTCTGACTACCGCTCTTGGACAACGCTATCACTTCTACCATTGGTACGTATAGGCTGGCCACCTCACAGTACTTGCCATCTTTGGCTGAAGCCACAATGTACGCGCGGGGTGCGCTCTCATTGGAGGACGTGCTTCCAGATGGCTGTAGATTGCGATCGGGTGACAGGGCTGAGGAGTTGACCTCGGGAGTGGCCACAAAAAGAGAGGAATCTCCTAATAGGGCCACACAAGAGGAACAGTACCCCAAGGCTGTCTCTAAAGATCACGTGGATCTTTTGTCAAAAAACCACCGACGTCGGACGGGACTAGACCTGACACCGGCATTGTCGGAGCATCTGGTTAAGGACGGCTTCTTTTTGAGTGCGTGCGTATCTTCGTGTGTAATATAACATGTGCATTCGTGTATCGTGTAAGAGTAATAATGAATTTAAAAAATAAATAAATTACCTACGTCCTACGCTCGTTATCTGCTGTGCGAACATTCGTTATGAATATTGTGTAGTGTATTTGTTGATACAACCGCCATGATAAGTATATGTGAATTGCCATCTCGTCCCAAATACAGGCAAGTGACAACATTGAACTCATGTATGCAATTACTCAACTGTGAAATGCATACATTTCATGTAATTACTCAGCATACATTTCACACGCCAGGACAAATTAGTGCGTGCATCATAGATATAAAGTGTTAAAGATTTTAAATGGTGTCGTGGGCCTAACGAAGCGGTAATCTGAATTAGAATTTTTAAAGCTGTTACATGAATTCTTCCCCATGTATGGATCTATGCAGCAGGATGACTGAACATCAGCTTTGTAAATGCAATTGAAGGAAATGGATGACTGCATGCATGCACGCAGTAAGAAGGGATGAACCCCCTCCCTCCCTCCCTCCCTCCCCACCCCCCACACACACACACACATTCCTGAAAGCATTGCTTGTAAACGCTTGAAGGCTATCCGCACTTGCACTTAACTACGCACAATACTAGCTGCAAAAAAAAGTAATTGTCGGGGTATAATTTCGAGTTAGCGAGTGGTGTTAGTGCTCAGTGCACAAGTAAATAAAAAAACTTCTCTATGTGAAAGTTGGTGGGATATAGGATTTGAAGGCAATGGTGGTGTAAAAAGCAAGGAAACAAAGGTCTGTAATAGTAAGGGAAAATGTCATAGTCCTATATTTAGCACACGAAAATAGTATATGCTACAAACGTGCATGCTAAATATAGGACTATGACATTTTCCCTTACTATTACAGAACCTTGTTTTCTTGCTTTTTACACCACCATTGCCTTCAAAACCTCCTCGTAGCTGTCGTGCTCATAGACCTTTTCTGGATTAGTCTAGCTCGTAGCTGACGCACTCATAGTCCATTTCTGGATCAGCCTTGTAGCTGCATCAAGAGCGCTGCTGAACCCATTGCGTGGTTTTGGACTTCTTAAGGCCAAAAGTACATTAGCCATCAGACATCGTGCTCGCCTTGTTAAACTGGTAACTATTATTCGCTCATAACGTATGTCGGTGAATAGCATATTATAGATGTATGGCCAGGGTACGAGATTTTTTGTTTATCCAGCCCTATATACCATGGGCATCGGAACCGGTCCGGCAGGTCCGGCAGCCGCCGGACCAATATTTTTAAAAATAATAATTAGTCCATCGGCCAATAAGGACATAGGGCATGGGTAGTACCGTACGGGTGATGACCAAGCCACACGCCCTTTCGCTTATTTCCTGTTACGTCCGGTGATGTGGGCGAGATGCTGAAGCGATTGATGCTGTTGGCACTCATGGTCAACGTTTCTAGCTCGAGTTCTTCGTGGCGGAAGGACGAAGAAGAATAAAAATGGCGGTGAATAACAGTTGGACCGGGTACGAGACATGGACACGAGTATTTTCGTTCTCTGTTTATCAGTTATTGCACAGAACCAACGCGAAACTGTTTTTATTTGTGTTATTGTTCGATAGCGACAAAGAGGTAAATGATCCGATTCACCGTCGTCCGCGAGTCACGTTTTATTAATGACTTCATTATACGATGGAACCTGCTTCCGATTAGTTTATGCGATGCAGCACTCGCATTGTCGAACGAAGAAGAGAACGCTAAAAAAAATATGCGTGTGGCTATGTTTGCATGAAGGTACTAAAATCCCTTAGATCAAGCAGAAAAGCTAACGCCATACAATTTGCTGTGTGCTTGTCTAACATGGCTTGTGAGGGTGATGAGCCTTCTTATAATAAGTACACCTTGAACTGGACGGGCATAGTCAACAGAGGAGGATTGTTTGTAGTAGGGGAGTATATCCATTTTTGTTGTTCAAAGCTGTAGAAGTTCAAACTAAACTCTTTTTGCCAGCATACTTGCAATCAGCTGACATCAAGCAGCTTGTGGAAAAAAATTTATACTACTAAATACATTAATTCACTGCATTTCACTTTATAAAACGTGCAGTAAAATATTATCTTTCAGTGGTCTCACATAATGCAACACAAGTTGAGAAAGTATCAAAACCTTATAGATATATACAACTTTAATCACTAATACATGTAAGTGCGTTCCCTTAATTCAACTGATCATAGTAACTTTGTAGCCTAAGTGCTATCTAGCTTGCATTTTCCGTGCACGAAACATATATCGGTCCGCGGACGGTTAAATGAATATAACCCACAAAACTATAAGACATTTGCACATAACGCGTAACTTTGGTCTACCTTTGACAGTACGCGTTCCCCACATAAACTTCATTTAAAAGCACAATTGGACCTCGCTGCGTATGTCTAACTCACACACTATGTACCGAAACACGCGATGGGTCCGTTAACTGTTCACCAAGCAGCTGAAGCCCCTTACAACAGATACAGGTTCGTTCCGCAGAGGGAATAATGCAAAGTTTTGCTTATAGAAAGGTATGGTTGGAAGCTTTTCTAAGTTGAGATTTATGTTCCGAAGAGCTGAAATGACAGATACGGTACCTACGTAGAGTATGCTTATTGAATTGCATGAACAATAGTCACTAACCTGGAAAGTAAGACAAGTGGGAGTTCGAAGAATGCATACATTTCATGTAATTACTCAGCATACATTTCACACGCCAGGGCGTACATCACAGATGTAGCGTTAAGGATTTTAAATGGTGTCGTGGGCCTAACGAAGGGGTAATCTGAATTACAATTATTAAAGCTGTAACATGAATTCTTCACCATGGATGGATCTATGCAGAAGGATGATTGAACATCAGCTTTGTAAATACAATTGATGGAAATGGATGACTGCATGCATGCATGCAGTAAGAAGGGATGACCCCCCCCCCCCCCACACACACACACACACACACATTCCTGAATGCATTGCTTGTAAACGCTGGGCACTTAACTACATACGCACAATACCAGCTGCAAAAAATAAAAGTAATTGTCGTGGTATAATTTCGAGTAGCGAGTGGTGCACATCTCGGTAAGTGCGCTGTGCATATCGCAAAAAGTGCGCGGCGCAGATGTCTTGCTGCACGACCAACGGGGTCACCGTAGCGTCGCCATATCTATATCTATGTAATAATACTAAGCACGTAATTAAATTATTAAATTTGTGAGAACTAGTTATTTAGACAAGGTCTAGGAGGTTTATAGTAGTTACATATAGGTTTATAGACGCACCATGTTTCACAACCCTGGACAGACGTTCCAGGCAAGCGCTTTTTATACAGGCTCCCCCGCTCAGAGCACTTTGAGGTTTACACAGCACACGATATGGGATGGCGCACTGTTTGGTTACGTCATTAACTTCAGCGGAATAGTATTCTTATTAAAGGGCCGAACACGTCGACATACGCGTATAAACATCCTTTGATGCTGCACCGAAACGACCCAGAGGTGACAGTAATTTGATTGCATGGAGGATATGGGCATGATGTTGAACCATACATACATGCAGTGCTCATCACGTGCAGTATTGGAGCGTTGCCGTGATATTAGCCTATTTGGTATATATTATTATTTTTTTTTCATTTGAATAAAACAAACATATTAGCTTATATGAAAACATGCAGTTCCTTGTGTTTCTGTCGGTTGAGTTTTATTTTATGTAATACGTCGTCGGTACGATATTTCATTTAAAGAACTGACGTCGGTTACGTGAGATGTAAAACGTGTACTGCAACGATGTATGCATGCCCATGCATATCCATAAATCAAATTACTTTCAACCCTGGATCGTTTCGGTGCAGCATCAAAGGATGTTGATGCGCGTATGTCGATGTGTTCGGCTCTTTAATAAGAATATTATTCCGCAAGTTTGTATTCATTCAGCGAGTTTCAAAAGGTCGGTGACAAATGGTTTTACTGTTCGAAATTCATTTTTTTATCTCCTTGAGCCATACTATATAACATGCCCTTTGCAAATGTGTACGTCGATCGATTAAGCAATTGCGAAGGAGTTACCACATGCGGGGGGGGGGGGGGGGGGTGGATTTACACGAACGATTAAGATTCACCTTGTGCTTGCGCACGCAAGGTCATCAGATGGTTTGTGTATTTAAAGTACGACGCCGTGTAGTCGCGCCGGGTATATCGGAATATATATTTTGCAGAGATGATGGAACTTTTGGTGTGGACGGCGCTACTACTTCGGGCATGTTGCCTTGCACAGCCAGTGTGCAAAGAGACAGACCCACAAGTCCTCATTCTCGGCGCTGGGATGTCGGGCGTTGCTGCGGCGAGAACTCTATACGACAAGGGAATAACAAGTTTCGTCATCTTGGAGGCCTACGACAAGGTAGGTGGTAGGATCACGTGGGCTGATATTGGAGGCGTCAAAGCGGAGCAAACATTTGGCGTTCTTTCTGGAATAGACTTCACTAAATCCGAAACCTTCAAACCGAATCCTATTTGGAATCTAATGCAAGCGACTAATTTTAGTTTTTTCGAAAAATGGAACAATCGAAAAACGGCGTACAACGGTAACGGAACGGACGTCACGGTTGACTATCTCGCTGCGGTAGACAGATACAATATTGCATGGGACAAGGCTGCTAATATAACTGCCGAAAGAAACGCTCAGGGTAAAGGCGACATATCCTTCCGAGAAGCACTGAACATGAGCAACAGCTGGTTCCCTCGGACCCCCGAGGAACTTCTCGTCGACAAATTATATAATGAGTACACCTATGGGGTACCCCCCGAAATATTTTCTGCATTTCTTGTAGTAACAGATCGTACCTCTGCGGACTATGGTATCAGCGACGTCTTCCTTACAGACCCTAGAGGTGCCCAGTTCTTGGTGCAATACCTAGGTGACCCATTTCTGAAACGGCCCAATACTCTTCACCTTAACACGACTGTCTCGGCTATTGAATACAGCAGCGATTGCGTGTGTGCCAACGTTGTGGAGAACGGTCGGCAAGGAGGGCGGTATTGCGGCAGGTACGGCATCGTCAGCTTCAACATCGGAGTGCTTCAGTCAGGGAGAGTATCGTTCAGTCCTCCTCTACCGCAGTGGAAGATGAACGCTATTGGACAGTTCTGGTATCCTTTTTATATGACAATTTTTGTGCTCTTTAATGAAACGTTTTGGAACCAGTCGCAAACTGGTAATTACCTTGTTTCAAGCAAAACGGAATTGATGTTTCGTCACATGGGACTATTCTACCCTTCCAAACCTCCTCTTATTTTGACATATGCCGTCGGAACTTTGGCAAACAAAATACAGGGTCAGAGCCTCGATCAAACCAAACAAGACATTATTGACGTGCTTCGGACAGTGTACGGTAATTTCAGAGCTAGCATTGTGGATATTTCTATTCCCAATCGAGCGTTATATGACTCGTACGGATTCTTCGGCTTCAGTGTACCAAAAGTGGGGACGACCTCTGGAACGTTTGCCAACCTGTCCGCTCCGGTGGGGAATTTATACTTCTGTGGACAAGGCACCAGCGAGAAATACCCCGAGTACGTTCATGGTGCTTACGACACCGGGCTTCGAACCGCTAACACGATACTGAACGTGATTGTTCCGACCAAGTCGGGCGGTGTTAGCGACTGCTTCCAGACGTCAATCGTTATCCTGCTCCTTACGTTGTGCTGGATTGTGTGGTGATGAAAAGACTGCTTTAATGTAGTAGTGAACTGCTATAATTATAGATATGTGTAAACTACTTGTTCTTTGCTGCACTCATTTCAATATATTGCTCTCAGACTGCATGCACGTTGCATGGTGCATAAATGTAAGAGGTGTTGCAGCTAACGCTAATAGCAGTAAATGGGCACTGTCACGTAAGAATTGGTCCCCCCAAAATTGTCCCCCTCGACCAAATTAAATATTTCAGGGGGAAATGGTCCGGGGGAGAACAATATTTTCTGAAAAAATCGGTCCCCCTTTGAAACATTTGGTCCCCACTTTTTGCAGCTGAAATAAATGGTCCCCCCCTTCCCCCCCTTTTTACCATTTGGTTCCATTTTTGTATAGCTAAAATAAAAAGTCCAATTAAATAAGCTATTTTTACATGACATGTACAATGTAGGTCCCCCTACTTTGCCAAATTGATCTCCAGCTTCATGCAGATGCTTTGCTCTGAAAACCATGTTTGTGGTGTAGCTACAGATTCTCTATTGATTTAAAATCATATGTCACATGTTTACAGGAAAATGAAATGGTAAGTGTTATAAAGTTCTTTGCTGCGTTTATACATGTTGATTTCATTTGCTTCTCTGTGATACTTACACATTTCATGTGGTACCACTCTTTAGATTGACTGCACTGCACAAAGTTTCCACTTCATGGTGCCTTTGTAATATCCCGTGGCTGTCTGCAGGTGCAAAAAACTTTAGCTGTTTTTTGTATGGAAATACAATTTCGTGTTCCTTGGCATTGCCTACTAGGTAATGGAGGGAAATGGTCTAATTTTCCTGCACTGAAGCACTGGTGGAGATGTTCTGTTCATATGTCTCCATGCGAGGATCTCTTCCTGAGCACAGGCTACTGCAAATGTTATAGCAAAGATGCTGCAATCATTTGATCCCATCAGAGTTTGAACATCACTATAAAGTTTATGTTACAGTTGCTTGTAGGAGTTTCAGAATTGCAGCAATCTGATTTTTCAGAGAAGGGGAGTTTAAAGAAAACCCACCAATGGAGTCAAACACATCTACTGAGTGAGGAGAGAGATTTTTTTTTGAAACACATACCCAGTCCAGTCTGGAAACATTAATAATTTGTACGAAGTTATAAAGTCCATTCGATTTCCAACCGTAGCACGCTGATAGCAGAATTAGATTACACAGGCCATTTTGGTCACGATACTGTTTTTTCAGTAATTTCATTGCAGCAATAATATGTGTATCTGACAGTCATTCATTAATAAGAAGCTCCAACTCATCATACTGAGATAATTAAAGCCTTTTGCGCAGTATGTACTTCCATTTTTTTTTCACAAGTGCCCTGCAACATAAATTTCAATCGTACCAATGCATGAATATTGCATGGTCTCACAATGATTCACCTGCACTAACAATAATACCTTCCCCCAAAAAGAGTTCATTAGTCTGATGTAATTGGCCCCCTTTATGGCCCCTGTTCATTAATAAACACTCACCGCAGAATTGATTGTAATTTGTGCAGATATTATAATAGAAGATGGAGAACATGAGTCGTGCTTTGAATCATTGTCTCTCCTGTGTACACTTGCTTCCCAGCTGTGCAGTGCTGTACCAACACCTGTTAAATGTGACATACCTGTGTACTAGTTTGTTCATCTGCGCAGTGCTACAAAATGGCTTGCTTTATCATATTAGTTGTTGAATGCTTTTGACAACTGTGACATTGCTTTACACTTTCAACTGTCGAGTCATGTGACAAAGACTGTGTACTATGTTCAGCTGTGATCTGTGGCAACACATGAACTTGTTAATTATTCTTTTATGGTTTTATGGCTACTTAATTCATTATGGTTACTTGGGGGTGCTATACATGTGTTGAGGGAGAGGGTGATAATTCACTACATCTGACATGTTAAGGTCTAAACCTGTACTCAAAGTTATATGAAAGACTGTGTTTAGTACCCTAGAAAGTGGATCAACTCTACAATGTGCACATAAATTACCATCAAATAACCACTCTTTGTAAGTAGATAAGCAGTGCATCTTTACCTATCAAATTGTTATGCTTGCAATTGAATATTCATTGAATTTATTTTCACATACAAATACAAATAGCTATCATGCTAGGCTGTGCAAGCAATCAGCCTTCACGGCAACCCACAAATTGCAATATATACCATGCAGTACATCCTTCAGCAAGATTACTGTAGCGTTTGGTTCTTATTTCTGTGGTTATCAAAGAGCTGTCCTCTGAGCAGCAAGAACACGCCGGGGACGATGCTGCTACCCACTTCACACCACATCTGGTACAGGCCAGCTTACTACATGGCAGATCTATAGCTAGGGCTGTGTCAGACTGTTTGAACACACCGCACACTTCAACTTGTTCAGGACACTGGCATTGTTTTGTCTTGCCAGTGGTGGGTATGGCTCATGTGAGAAGATTGGAGGGGCATCTTCAAAAGATGTGAAATGAACATGTTGTGTGAGGCCTGATTGACGACCTCTGCCAACTGACATGACTTCTTGCACCGCTCACACACCTGTGATATGATTTTGTATATTGATGATGTTGCAAAAAGGCATACACTATGTACCCTACACACGCTTGTACTTGACTCCTTCTGCCCTGGCACTGATAACTGCATTGAGTGATGACAGCAATGGCAGAAATGTTCAGGGTGCACTTGAGCATTATCAGTAAGGGTGTTGATCAAAACAGCAATTTGCAGATCAGCAGTAAATGCTCTCCTTTTTCCTTTTTATCACGCTCAGCAGCAGTTGCAACTTCGGTGTGGTATTCCATTCTTGTAACCTATGTTCATGTACGCATGTTCAACAACATGCATCGATTATTCATAAGATACACTTGGGTTTTTCATGACAACAGAAAATTCGGCGACAAAAGTGGTTTATCAATTCTATTTTTGGCATGCCTTGGACGTACGAAAAGACTAGTCTTACCACCAACCTTTGTGCAGGAGGGCTACAATATCGGATCTTGTACCCGCCATTTCAAAACAAGTGCCGCGTGGAGATGTAAACACTGCTTGCGCATAAATTTGCTGCGCAATTTAAAGAATGCGTGCTCATTATAAATAAAAGAGGTTGAAGTGTTGTGTTGTATTCTACTTTATAAGGATGTACTTTATAGCTGTTCTGAGAGTTATGAGATGTGAAACATAAGGTGTCTGTAATGAGGCGTTTCTTCACAATTATTTAGACAGGTACCGTAATATTCCAATTATAAACCTAGTTTCCAACCGCAAGCACCCGTGAGGCACTGAGGGTTCAATACTAACATGGTTTTAATAACAGATCTAGATGATACAGCGAGGGCACGAGTGACAATCCAACAGATGCGCATGCGCAAGGATAGATCACTGAAATGAACGATAGCCTTAGTTTGGGACGTTTTTGAATCAAACTGATCGCCTTGCCTAACTCCCCCTGCCATACAATTAATTTATAATCAGACAAAAATAGTAAGATTTTTATAAAAATTAATTAGGTGTTTTAATAATCTACAGTGTCTGGTGAGTATAACGGTGTAATCAGAATTTTTTAATCACAATTTTAAACTGAGTTATGCACAATTTCTGGACATGCACATATCTATTGATACTATGCTTGTATGCAATTGGCTGCATGGGATGCTTTCAATAGCGATAGAGAATGTAAATGAACTTCCCTCCCGATCCTTCGTTGAGGTCCTGATTGTATATATTCCACCCTGGAAGGACGTTGACGGACGGACTGCTAGCGCTGATGACGTCGATATCGATTAGCGCTCTATCACCCACGTTGACTTGTCGTTTGTATGACAGGTATATGTATTTCCCTCCGGATCCTTTGTTCAGGTCTTCAGTGATCAGTTGGAATCCAAGGGGAATGAAAGGGGTGGCCCCAGAAGTAGAAGAAATGTATATCTCCGATATCGGCTTCCCGATAGATGGATCTCTTGAGTAGCAGAGATAGATGTAGTTTCCTCCAGATCCTTCGTTGAGGTCTTTAGGTATCTTTGTGTAGTATAGAGGGCACTCTATATCGGATGATTTGCTGGAGATGACGTATAGAGCAGTAATTGCCAGAGATACGGCCGGAGCTAACACCATTTTTCGAGAGGAATCTGTATATACCGTGCAGCGTGTATTCTTTTGGCGCATTTATATACGCTACGCATAGCCCATTGAACATCGATCGGTCCATCCAATACACATTAGACATATAGAGCTTTCATCCCCGAACCCTTTCATCGGGTCAATGGCTGTGAAGGACTGCATGGGTACCAGTCCTCCTTGTACATACGCAAGGTCAGTAGCCTGAATACCCGAGTCGACGTGTTAATTAATTCCATTCACTGGAGGCCCAAAACCGTCGACGAAGAGTCTAAATGGATACTTCCTGCGGTCCATTGTCTACTGCATGGGCCGTACTGACTTTGTGTGTGTATAAGGACATGTAACGTATTTGTGTGTGCAAGGGCTCTTTTCCATTCATAAGTTGATAACTATTGACAAATGAGCTTTGCTATTGCGCTGGCCGTTGTGCATACTTCTACTGGGGACCGTGGCATTCGGCTGATCGGCGAGACCCAAAAGTAAGCGATACTATTTTGGTGCATGTCAACAAGGTCAAGGCGTAGCTACAAACCGGTAAGTGACGCGATGACCGAAGAAGTAGGTAGCATTGCAGATCTGATGAAGGTACTGATCGAGGACAGGAGGTCCCGAGAGGCACAGTACCAAGAAAAAAGAGGAGTCAACAGGAAGCGGTGGAACTGGAGAGGGCTCAGATGCGCGAGTAAATGGGACATCCTGCGCAGAATAGTGGGGTCGCGACGGGCAGACGAGGAAATGCCGCCTGCTATTCGGACCACTAGTGAATGTGAGGCAAGGCTGGTAAAGTTGTCGGCGCAGGACAACGTTGAGTTGTATTTAACAGTTTCGAGCTCATTATGCGAGTATACGAGGTACACTTTTAGTAGAGATAACTGGTTGCTATACATCAGGTTCACAAAAGTATAGTGGAAAAGCCGGCTACATGCACATGATTATCTGTTGGAATGCACCATTTTATCACATTCTTAGGCCCGTGTATGTTTGAAGGCAAACATTATGAACTCCTGCAGGCAACATCATGCAGAGCTCATTCAAAGCATCTATAGTACAGGAGTAACAAGAGAGACAATATATATAGGTCATAAGTGCAGACAACTTATAGACCTTATTCACAGCATGGTCTAGCCGCAGCCCGAAAATCAATTCCTGAACTGCTTTCATATTGATCAGCTGAATTCAGTCAGGATGAGGTGGATACGTGCATGTGGTACACGTAGCCCACTACATGATTATCTGTTGGAGCGCACCATTATATCACACCCATTTAAAGTTCATAGGCCCGTGTATGTTTGAAGGCAAGCATTATATGAACTCCTGCAGGCAACATCATGCAGAGCTCATTCAAAACATTGCAGCTTCATTGTAAACAACATTGCAGTATATACATGTACATGTATTCATGGTAACTACATCTGGATCATCACACAGCTACGTGCCAGTATATAGCACTGAACAACACAGTCAGCTCATTGCATATCACTCTATACTATCTATGGATATATGCAGTAGTGTGCTTTTAAAGTACTTTTGCATTGCAGTTAATGGTTTCTTCTTTTCTGCTAATATATAGGTCCTATATATTAGCAGGAAAGAAGAAACTATTAACTGCACTACTGGCACGTAGCTGTGTGATGATCCAGATGTAGTTACCATGCATACATGTACATGTATATACTGCAATGTTGTTTACAATGAAGCTGCAATGTTTTGAATGAGCTCCCTGCATACCTCTTGATATTCTCCGATCGTAGGAGCCCAAATAGCGCTGTAGACGTGATTTCCTCGTATGACACTTTCCAAGTATAGTATTATCAAGAATGTATAAGGTGCGTAACTACAAGCGCCCATGGAAGGGGGACGAGGGGAGGGAATTTAGAGCCCTCGGCGCGCAATGCCGGCTTATTATCCAGTCGAAAGGATCGTAACGTCAAGAAGAAAGGTAGACATAATCCTAGTAAAAACTGTATCATTAATCCTTACCAGGGTGCTCAAAAGGAATTTCTAGTCTTGTGCATGGAAAAGATGGCCTATTCAGGATGCCTCCTGGGTTGCGCAGAAAGACCTTACGCCGTATCTTTTAAAGTATGGATTTCGTACTTCATTTTATGTAGTAAGAGAATCTTTTCTTTAGAACATTTCACGTCCCAAAACCTTCATCCCGCTTGGTACTAAGCTGTGTCAGCAGAATGATGAAGGACGTCCAGCTTTCACTGTCCACAGGAACAAGACGGAAAATATTTATATCTTTTGAATTTAGAATTGATGTGTTCCATTTTCTTTTTGGACGCAAAGGTGTTACTTCAAGAGAGTCAAAAAGAGGTTACAAATCCTTTAATTCGGAAGACTTCAATCCGATCTTTTTTACACCTGGTTGGGACACTGTTTTTGATCATCTTGGGGACGGTTGTCGCATTCATTTTCCAATGAAAAGTGCAATAAGATGGTCCAAGAAACTTTTCTATAGAGAGGAAGATGGTACTTAAAAGTTAAAGAAGAGATACTTTGAGGAAAAAGTGTACATGTGTCTTGTGAAGTATATTGTGTGATACTATAAAACATGCACGACCAATTTATTAGAAATTGTAAACACAGGTACAAGTAAGTTCAGTCTTAAGTTTCATCAAGTTCTTTTGATAACCGCCGGTAATAGATTGGGCATAGGGAAACATACAGTATGTTGAAAGGGAGCTTTGTCTAAGGTTATTAGGTTAAGCCTGCCTCCTGTCTGCAACTCTCCCCTAGCTCTATATCCAACTTATCCCCAAACTAGATTATAGGTTTGCCTCCCCTAGCTCTATATACAACTTATCTCCAAACTAGATTATCCCTTTGTCTGGTTCCAGGTATTGTACTACTGTATATTCAACCATTCAGTCCTATTGACAACCTGATTTTGTTTACCCCCCATCACTTCACTTGTGCATTGATTGTACTTTGTACACTTATTTTCATACAACAATGGCTGCAAAGTTAGTATTTAAAGTTTCTCGCATCTGAGATCTGGTTTCCTGCATTCCTCCTTCATGCCAATATGCTGCAGCATGTTTGTTGTAGTGCCTCTTCTCTCTGGCATACTGTTGTAGTAACTCCAACCTGTGCTCAGCCAACATAATTTCTGCAGGAGCATCCCAACGATTACTTGAAAAATAGTTGCGTTTGGAGTCATCATTGTGCTTCTCAACACCTACATGAAGTTACCAATGTAGATGATGTTACTTAACAAATTTACTTTGGCAAGAGAATTGTTTAATGTTACCAAACTGTCGTATGGCATCAGGAACATGGTACACCATGACATGAAAGTAAGGAGTTAAAAATTTCTTTTGGTGACCATCACTCTTTATCCGCAGAAAGAGTTGAATCCAACTTTTAGCCTGAATGTAAGCTGAATTGGTCACAAGTGTGTGTGTGTGTGTGTGTGTGTGTGTGTGTGTGTGTGTGTGTGTGTGTGTGTGTGTGTGTGTGTGTGTGTGTGTGTGTGTGTGTGTGTGTGTGTGTGTTAACGTGTACCTTTAAATGTATGTCATCTGCAGCATTTGGTGGAGGTGTTTCACTAGCAGGTTGTATAAAAATTCAAAATCCTTTTAGGAATAAAAAACATTGTTTGCCTATCGAGGGAAGTAGTTCACCCTCCACAGCTGAACTACATCATCCAGTAAAGCATTTGGTAGGGGGATATCTTTCATCTTGGAAGGAAGTAGCTAGCATATGGAAAGGCAGAATTGGAACACATAAATTATAGGGTGTGTTGTACCTTCAAAACCTTTTTGGCTTCCCCAGTTAACGACGTCCATTCAACTTTTCCATCACTCGATTCAGATTCCCAAATATTAAATGAGACTCCACAGCTCCTGAGGAATGCCACAAGCTTCTGTGTATGTGGCTCTGACATTTCGATTAAGTTTCGTAACATGACATCAAAAATTCTCAGAAATAGGTGCAGCTCATCAATCATCATGTGGTCCAATGGAATGGCAGTTAGTGGACAATTAACTGACCCTTGGTGTACAGCAGCAGGTCTGCCATGAGAGGCAAAGGCACGTCTGTGCAGAAATTTAAGAACTGACATACATATCTACTTAAGTCAGCTAGGATCATGCATTTTTACCTAAGGGTAACTAGTGTTCTGGCCATAGTTGTGCTGTAATACGATTCAGGCTTTGACATATCCCACCTATATAGTGACATCGGTGGACACCATGTTTGGCCAAATATATTGGTAACTTACCTGCAATCACGGTGCACTGTACATTTTGGACATGCATAAATGGAGTTAGCTGCATTAAGGCCCAGCATTATTGTGAGCATGAACTGTAACACATACAAAATATAAATATGCATGCCTGCACCATTACATCACAAACCTTCATGTCAGAAGAAAAAAAAAGTTCAATATTGTAGCTCACGCTATTGACAGCAACAAATCCCAGCTGCTGAAGACCATCAATTTCTTGAAAAGTTGCAGCAAAAGCTGTGGAAATGGTGTCATAAACTTCAGCCCCTTTTACAACTGCGGTGGTATGGTTGCCTAGATAAAACAGTCTCTGAGTCCCAGGCTGAGTCACAGGCATGTTAAGATTTATACCTATTCCTGACAGATAGCGACCAACTGGCATCAGAATGCATGGCGTACGAGAGCAAAACAAAGCTTGACGTCCGTGAAAACTTTGCTCCGTCACCAGATATCCTAACTTTAATTTTCTGGTTAGGTTGAAAACTTGTAACATCTTGAGCGATCTGTTGCATGCATGCAAGTATTAGAACACATGTACATAACACATTAATGCTTACCATGGTGGATAATTGTTCGCACAATGACCTTTCGAAAGAGCGATACGCACCTTCATGTCCCGGGTGCGTGTTAGTTGCATCGTGCGGTTGAGATCCGTACGAGCTTTTTTAACTGCATGAGATCTCGGTAACTCGCTAAAAAGCATTGCAAGTTTGTGGTAGAAGGTATCATTTACTCCATACCTATCTAAAATGTATAGAACTCGCAAATCCACAGTGTCCTCGTTTTCGGAGGCTGCATCATCTGATAATGGTACGTGGAACGTCTTGCCTGAAGTGGTGTGGACTTTCAGCGACTCTGCAACAAGCCCATAAGTAGACAAAAACTCCAACGCCTTGTTTGCATGTTCAGACACCTCTTGGATTTTTCTTCCTGCATGCCGGTAGCTGACTGCATCAATCTTCTTACCTCTTTGGTTGTTCTGTGAGTCCTGGGCTTCACTCAACGCATCTTTTAGGTCCGGCATGCACTTCTTCTTGTAAGCCTTCAATGAATGCATCGGTTTCTTTCTTACTTTTGAAACCACGCCAAGTGATTTACGGTAAAGTAAATCCTCTAAGCGCGCTGCTTCTGGATTCAGCGTAATTGCTTCGTCCACGATGTACTCGTTTGCTAGTGCTACGAAGCTTGTGTTCTCTATTCGATTATTTGCCCAGTCGCCCAATAAACGATTGGGTATGGACAGACAGCAGCCACCATCAGGGTCGACGGATCCTTCAATTGCTACCACAGTACAAAGGTGGAAGCACACTCAGGTGTGTTAAGACTGAAAATATTTAAATGGCTGCCAAAGGAAACGTTTATTCATAAATATTCATACTCAGACGTACGTTAATAATGTCCAATACACTTTGGATTGATAACGCGTAATTAATATATAATGTTGTTTCTATGACAACGGTTACGCACGGTGACTTGAATTGAAAACGATAAAAGAATAATTTTTCGCATGTTTCTGCAGTTCTTCTACTTCTGGGATACCATATTTAATCATTATACTGGGCTTTTAGATCACTATTTTGAAACGCTTCGAGCGCTTGCAGACAAACATTAGAACTGCGAAAAATTAAGCACAAATTCCTCATTTTCGTTGTGCAACTTTCACAAACGATGTTACACTTCGTTGTGCCCACCCATAATAGTTAGATCTGTATCAAATAAACAATACATAACTATTTTTGTCCACATTAAATCACCAGGGTTTTGCGAAAACGCGAAGAAACGCCCCCATATTTCGGAGCGCGATGCAATAAACTACTAAGGTTGCTATGACAACTATCAATTGAATTAATTTGCGGTATCATTGAACAAAGATTTGGTATAAATAGAATAGCTACAAGAAGCACCCAAACAGAAAAGCGGCATGTTGTAATGTTTGAATTTGCAAATTCCAAATATAGTGTAGCCAGCCTTAGCATACCTGAGCATCATTCAATGGTATATAACCGTCTTTTGCTGGCGGCAACAGGTCCTTCTCCGTGATTCGTTGATTCCATGTTAAGAAAAGTGAATAAGCACTAATATATAAATGCCGCAACAGCAGTGTATGCGTATATATACCGATAAAAATTATCCCTAGTTAAATCAATGCTGCATTGTCACATCACCACCACCTTCATCATCCAGAGTTAGGACGCTATCCAGCTATCATTTTCTTTTTAATAACTGGTTTGCAGGTTATTTTCATGAGACGTGTTTGCGTGGCATACTGGTCTGCTTACGCGATTAACTGCTATGTACGTATGCAGGTATGGCATAGCTCTGTATGCCCATGGCGTACTCAGCCTTCAGGAAGAGGGTCGAATTTGGTTTACATGCATCATATACGGCAATGGCGGACACAGGAGAGGGGTTTACAGGTCAGACCCGCGATACGAAAATCGGAGGGGGGGGGGGGGGGGGGTGCTGTACGCTTCAGGCCCTTTATCCACCCCTGTACGGTATACTTACTCAATGGTGAAGGTGACCTCGCTTTGGGGAGAGGATCCATCAACCCCCACCTCCCCCCTCTGCGTAGGATACGGCACGTTGTCACGCAGTGGTACGTCCTGCTATTTTTGATAATGTGTGCGTATATACAGACTTGCAGTTACAATGTTAAATAAGTCCAAAGCCAGGCAGCTCTAACTCTATGGCAGCTACTCATAATACACATTGTACGTTGAAAACGTGACGTATTATTAATGGATAATTCATATACTGCCACAGATTTTGAAGTAGGGTACACTAAAGTGACATTCTAATCTTGTGTGTAGGTCTCAAAAATATACGACTTGATCTGAAGGTTATCTCAATAGTTCAGCCTTCATATTCCATCCGGTAGACTTGAAGTTTCTGTCTGAGTAATTGGAAATAAATAGAACAAGCAAAACAATGGCATGTTCCACGTACAAAGTATGTAATAAACACAAAACTGCGTTTCTAATTTGTACTGAACACATTTCAACGGGGATCAAGATAGTCTATTACTATTACTGCCTGGTTTTGCTTCCGTACAGGAACCGTGCGTGTTAGTAGACATTTCTCCATTCACTTCCGTTCAATACATTTTATACGCGTGACGCGGGTATTCAATTATTCATGTCCGGGATTGCTGGACATGCGTGTGTCTGTCGAGTCTAAGTCAGCTAAAGAGGAGGCAGTGAATGCACTGTCCTGGCTGTACCAGGCAGCAGAACTTCAGCCTGTAAGTGGTGCACCGAGCTCTGGGTGCATGTTGGCGCAGCCAAAGGTGTGTAAGGAGCCCATGACGGCTGATATGTTAAAGGCCATGGTGGACGCTGCAGGATCTTAACAATCCTTGTCAGAGGTCAGTGCTCTCTTGGTGGTCCAGCAATGGCTATTCTGTTTATATCATCCACCGCTATGATTGTCCTGATAATAAAACTGACACACAGGGAATTTCGGCAAATAACTGGGATAGTGTCATCAGAATCACCCTTCAGGGCAGTTTTTCAAGTTTTCAAATTTTTGATTTTCCATGAACTCCAAAGAGCTTCTATCATAAAGTTATTAGGCACTGAATTCATAATTAGCCATACATTACAATGCTAGTGTTACTTTACTTTTGCTTGTCTGGAAAATTAAAAACTTATCACATGGGTGATTTTGCTGAACACTGTTCCAATTGTAATAACCAATTTTGTGTGTTCATTACGTCATCATATTTATTTCATCTCTATCTGGCTGAAAACCCCTCAGCTGAAACTGAAACACTGTCATTGGCTACTGCAGTATCATTCTTTATATGGAGTCTGTCTTCAGTTGTGGCCCTGCATGGATGGCTCGTTTAATACAATACGCACACCAGCATGATAACACCACTGAACATAAAAATACAACTATAAACAGAGAGCTGAGCGTCTGAGCACAGCGCAACACGCATCCCTACATGTATGTATTACTTAGGTAATGTGAAGCAGTAAGTGCATTAGTTTATATTGACTGATAATATGATAATTTGCATGATGGCTTGACTGGCTTGCAACTTAGATAAAATGAGCTGTAGTCAGTGTATTTAATATGCCATGCTTGCATTTTATAAACCTGAGACTGAAAAATGGTGCTGGATGGGCAAAGTGAGTCAACTCACTGTTAGCAGTGATTTTAAAGTGTCTACTATGCAAAGCGTTTTATATAAGCTATCTTTGGGTGATGTTTTACCTCTCAGATTAATGTTCAACAAATAAGATAAAGTCCTACCATCAACTATAATGCATTGGGCAAGGTAATAATAATTACTGCATGGGTAAGTAAGAAATCAGCAACTGCAATTTTAGTCTTGTCATATATCTGTTGATACACTGGTGGATCACTAATTCACCCAAACCTCTTGGGCAAAGAGGATAAAGTTTAATGATATAGGCCCAGGATGCAGAGGTCAGAGGTGACTTTGACAGCGAAAGGAGAAAAAGTGCAGTAGCTCTTATCCTCAACGTCATCCCTCCAGTCATTGTCCTGGCAACCAGTGACTATCAACCCCTTCCTTGGTAAGGAGCTGGTTGCAGCGTGGATGCAACATGTTTGAGCAGAGTGTAACATGTATTATGTGTAAGCAATTTAGTTCTGTATGTTCTATCTACACAGCATGTAATTGTATTCTTATAATAGCATTTTTATATAATTGAGCTGGTCAATTTCCAAATCAAGAATCCTTGAGCCCCCACCCCATCCCCACCCGGTGGGGAATTTATACTTCTGTGGACAAGGCACCAGCGAGAAATACCCCGAGAACGTTCATGGTGCTTACGACACCGGGCTTCGAACCGCTAACACGATACTGAACCTGATTGTTCCGACCAAGTCGGGCGGTGTTAGCGACTGCTTCCAGACGTCAATCGTTATCCTGCTCCTTACGTTGTGCTGGATTGTGTGGTGATGAAAAGACTGCTTTAATGTAGTAGTGAACTGCTATAATTATAGATATGTGTAAACTACTTGTTCTTTGCTGCACTCATTTCAATATATTGCTCTCAGACTGCATGCACGTTGCATGGTGCACAAATGTAAGAGGTGTTGCAGCTAACGCTAATAGCAGTCAATGGGCACTGTCACGTAAGAATTGGTCCCCCCAAAAATTGTCCCCCTCGACCAAATTGAATATTTCAGGGGGAAATGGTCCGGGGGAGGCCAATATTTTCTGAAAAAATCGGTCCCCCTTTGAAACATTTAGTCCCCACTTTTTGCAGCTGAAATAAATGGTCCCCCCCTTCCCCCCTTTTTTACCATTTGGTTCCATTTTTTATAGCTAAATAAAAAGTCCCATTAAATAAGCTATTTTTACATGACATGTACAATGTAGGTCCCCCTACTTTGCCAAATTGATCTCCAGCCTCAGATGCTTCGCTCTGAAAAACATGTTTGTAGCTACATATTCTACATTGATTTAAAATCATATGTCACATGTTTACAGGAAAATGAGGTGTTATAAAGTTCTTTGCTGCGTTTACATGTATCAGTTGATTTCATTTGCTTCTCTGTGATACTTACACATTTCATGTGGCCACTCTTTACATTGACTGCACTGCACAAAGTTTCCACTTCATTGTGCCTTTGTAATATCCCGTGGCTGTCTGCAGGTGCAAAAAAACTTTAGCTGTTTTTTGTATGGAAATACAATTTCGTGTTCCTTGGCATTGCCTAAAATATCAGCTACCATTAAAGCATCTGAAAGGAGTCGGTATTGAAATGATCCGCTGTCTGATTGGCTAAATGTGCTGCCGAGAGGACGCGGTACCGCAGGGGTCAGAGAACTACCACTACCACCCAAAGGTATGTTATGACATGTTGTATTAACATTAAAAAGCTGTGCATGCAGCATTTTTACAGCATAGTCGGGCGGCCCTACTACCGCGTTTGGTCGGGTTTGTCACCCTACTACCTGTGGGTAGTAGGGCCCGCCCGACTATGTACAGCACGGATCTGCACAAAACCATTCACTTTACATGTAAAGCATGCATGGTGACTCAACTGTGTGTACAGTAGTGTCTATTGTTTTATTCTGATAAAGCTTCCTTATCTGAAGACTGCCTTGTCTAGCCATGAATGTTGCAACTGTATGAATATAGTTACAGTTGCAAGGGCTGAGAACTAAATAGCTGCAACTATATCCTTTTCCCATATAGCTACTCCTTGTATAAACCCAAATCTCATGCACCAATGGAGTATAATGGTGGTCTTGAAAAAGCTATTCCTAGGGGTAGTGATCTGCCTGTGCAGCAGTAAGTAAGATAAGCCACCATCAGGTACTTCTATCAGCACACTCACATTTATGTAGTGAAATAAAAACAGACCTTCTGCCCACACTTATAAAGCTGCAGACCTGTCCACAGATAGGACCTTACCTGAGAACATATCCTTATAGATCGATCTACATGCTGCCATGTACTGCCATGTAGTTCACTTCCTGAGTTCACACACAACCCAGCTTAACTGCATGTAGGCTACACCTCCATGTTTAGATGGGACCATTTTTACTGGATCAAATTTGACCAATAGAATTTTAGCACAACTGAAACGCATACACCCCTTCCCTCCCTGTCATTAATATGATGGAATTGGACTAATATAATTATAGCACAGTCTGCACTCGTGTAAGGCTTTGCAGGTATAAAAGCCACTCATCCGCTAGCAAAAAGAGGTAAAAATTTAATAATACTCTATGTAGATGTGTAAAGGCTCTGCACTTTGCTTTAAAAAATAAAGAAGTAAAAATTTAATCATACTCTCTGTTACGTATATGTAGATGGCTGACGACCTTCGCGGGTTTTTCACCAACGAGGGGTCGGAGGAGGAAGAGTACATTCATCCTCCAACTCCTCTTCCCTTCACCCCACCACCTCCAGAAGCCCCGCTTCTGCCACCACCACCAGCAGCACTGCCCACACCACTACCAGTAGCTACTCCTGCCGGCACCACCAGCCCTGCCTGCACCATCAGCCCTGCCCCCACCACCAGCAGTACTATTAAAGTTATTTGTTCTTGCATTAAGAGATAAAGGGGATCATCCATCCTCTTCCTACATTTGATTATTGACTATGATACTGCTATGACAGGGTGAAAAAAAACTTATGAAACAAGTAAATAAAAACATTCTCTAACGAGAGAGTTGTTGGTATATAGGATTGACCAATGGTGGTGTAAAAAGCATGGAAACAAGAGTGACAGAAATATTATTGGAAAATTGAAATAGGCCTATATTTAGCACACAATACAACACACATGCCTGAATAATGGGCTAAATATAGGCCTATTTCAATTTTCCAATAATATTTCTGTCACTCTTGTTTCCATGCTTTTTACACCACCATTGGTCAATCCTATATACCAACAACTCTCTCGTTAGAGAATGTTTTTATTTACTTGTAGAATACACATGCAGTATAACGTATGTATAACATGAGTATGGTGTGTATTCGTGTATGTATAACATGAGTACCAGGTGTATAACTAGGAGTATTCGATTGTGGTTACATATGTTGTTTCAACCGATTCCGCAGATACTTGTTTACACTGTCCGGACATTACATGGCTACACATACCGCTTTCTTCAACCCACTTATTCTCGTGTATTCAGCCCGCCTTTTTTTGTTCACTTGACTCGCATTCTTCAGGATTTTAATTACAATATACAATACCATAGATATTAGAAGAGAGGGATTGGAAACGAGGTCACGTGAGCGCATAGTTGTACATAGGCACTCCTTGAAACGGTTAATTAACGAAAGAGCTTTACTCGAGTTCAATAGGTTTGTATCTGCTGCGTGCTCACTGTTCTTTTCTGAACATACGAGCACTTCCACCAACATCGTGTAAGTATTGTTTCAATGTTGGGCCCTTATTGAGTCATTTTATGCACGTTGACACGCGAAAACGGCATCTTGTAGTACCCCCCTCACTGCCTGCACCACTGGTATTGGAACGAGTACTTGAAAAGCATTTGTATTAGTTCTGGGCTACAGGTAAGACATTTTTGTGTATCTTTGACTAGTTTTGAGCAAACAGAATCGTGCTTCTCGTTCAGTACTAACGTTGAAATACAAGTGGGGCGATATTTGAAACGGTTTGGCGCTGTACCTTTTTTAAGCGTGTTTTGAGTGTTAGCCCAATACAAACTTTTAATTCAGAAAGAGCATTGGTTTTTGCGTATCCATCGCCTATTTCTTTCTCATTGAGGCTTAGTACTCAAGCGAGGTAAGTAGTCAAAGTGGACTATGTATTTATACAATTAACGCAGATATAATTTTTCGCGCAGTCAACAGCAGCCTTAGCTTTCGAACTTCCGATTGTGAAGTTTTCGTCAGTCAAGACGCTATGTATGCCATTTCGTAGACGATCACAATGGCTCTCCAAACTGGACATTAGTGCTGCCATCTGCTCTATAGTGCCGCCATAGATATTTATAGACACTTCCGGCGTAACGCGGACTGTAACATAAGAAATTAGATTCATTGATCCGTTTCCAATCCCTCTCTTCTAATATCTATGACAATACACATTGCCAAACAAAAAAGAGTGTAATGTTCTCAGAAGCGCACAAGGCGTAGGCGGCGATCGGAGAGCCCAGAACACGCGTTGCTTATTCAGCCTCTGATGAGTATTTTGAGTGGCTTTCCCAAAGCTGCAGTAAAGTAAAACAAACTTTGGCAGGCGAGTAAAAATAAAAACGTACTTGTAGTTCCCTGCGCTGCAGCTTGCATGATCACGCGGAGGACGCAGCTGCTAGGAGACTATGTCGAAATCATTGCCGATTTCCATGGATATCGAGAGTTACGTTAGTAACTCTCATATAGGATTTGACCCCGATTATGAATGTCATTAAAAAAACGCGACCCGCTTCTAACAAGACTCCCGACGAGCGGATGGCTTACCTTGTTATCGTCGTCGTACAAGAAGGCAACAACAAGCAGTTTCGTGTTTGTTTGATGTCACAAAACCGCGTGGTTGTAGAGAACAAAACAATTTTCGAAACTCGTACCCAGTCCCACGTATTTCTCGTTCTTCTTCTTGTTCTTGTTCTTGACCACGCATAACTCGGGATAGGAACACTTTTAAGAAATGAAAATCACACCAATGGCTTCAGAATTCGCTGGCATTTTCGCTTCTGTGGTCAAAACGTCTCGAGGCTACATGACATATATCGGTGGTTGTGTTAGTAAATCACGTATAGCTTACTGCACTGACACGACTCGGATAGGTCCTACGTCGCTCTTTATACGAAGTACTAGCAGTATAAATCAAATGTGTACGGTCTGGGCACTACACGTAGTGGTAATTAACTTTGGCGGTTATGTATTTTTAATAACGTGCACGTGCATATTCTTGTTATTCGATCGTTGTAGGTTTGACGCTCTTTGTAACTTAGTGAAGTTTTTTTTTTTTTTTCAAAATGACTTCATGCACGTCAGGAAAAGAAGAAAGCCAAACGACGAGCATAGTACCTCAAAACTAGAGACGACGTATTAGATTCAGCCCGAACGGTACTACAAAGCAGAGCCTGAAAAGAAGCGGGCCTCTCAAACGTGAAAACTATCGAGCAGAGCCTGAAAAGAAACGGATCTCTCGACGCGCAAGGTATCGAGATGCGATTAGTAGGGGGGGGGGGGGGGGGGGGGGGGGGGGGATAGAGTGCTGTCTGCTTCTGGCCCGATACAAAATGCGTTTGTGGGTTCCATCGCGCTGGGGCGACAATTAATAACCTCTCTTCTATTTCGGCCGCCCCTTAAAAGCCCCCTCAGATCCTGAAAAGGAACGGACCTCTCGACGTGCAAGGTATCGATCAGATCCTGAAAAAAAGACAGCGATATTGCCATAGTCCTGAACGTGCATCTCGCTGGCGAAAAGAGTTAAGGTCACTCAATGGTATGTCGTACCTTTACAACCTCCCTCTCATATCAAGATGGATTACTTAACATGCTATACGGCTCATAATCGGGTATGAATAAAAATCAATGAAACAAGTAAATAAAAACATTCTCTATGAGAAAGTTGGTGGCATATAGGATTTGAAGGCAATGGTGGTGTAAAAAGGAAGGAAACAAGGGTCTAGTAATAAGGGAAAATGGAATAGTCCTATATTTAGCACATTTCTATATGTAGGATATAGTATGTTGTTCGTGTGCTAAATATAGGACTATTCCATTTTCCCTTATTACTAGACCCTTGTTTCCTTCCTTTTTACACCACCATTGCCTTCAAATCCTATATGCCACCAACTTTCTCATAGAGAATGTTTTTATTTACTTGTGTACATGTATAAGAGCAAAAGCAAAGTTTTAATATGACGGTTCATACGACCACTTACGCGATGGTTCAGATGTTTCATATGGCATTCCAACGAGGGGGATGTACCCCTTCTCTGATTAATGCAACAGGCATAACTCACATGCGCAACAAATAGAAAAAAAACATGCTAACCTTTGGGTTACCACCTTTTGTTCTACCGAGTGACACAGCAAGTTACTCCTTTCCTTTTGCGCGTGAAACAGGTTAAGAAACATAAGCAAACAGAGCAACGTCCAACGATTGATTTGCGGCATACCTTTTTCAGCACTCGAGGCATCACAAGTAGAAGCACGTGACTCAAAGCTCGTAGAAGTAAATCTGAATGTGTCACACAACCTAGATCACATAATTTACGCACGCAAATAAGTATACGAAGAGGACATACGAATAGTACATTACCGTGTTGGTAGAGGTCATACCTCGCAAAGGAACAAAGCAGAAAAATGATCGAGATAAGTTACCGAGTCCTGTTCAGGTCTAGGACCAGCCATGCAAGGAGAGTCACCAGCCATTTTTGCGCGCCAAAATCATAAATTCGTAATTGAAAGGCCCAGGGTCTGTTACGAGCATTTGAGTATCATCCTATTTTGAAGGGTTAATTTATAAATCCGCCCACTATCACACACACACACGCACACTATACCGTATATGACATGTTCGAGACAATATTGTCATATTGTAAACAACCAGTATAGATCTATGTATAGAAATATTTGCTTCACCACATTATTATTCAGACATGCAGGGCTCTTTGTTGACTCAGCTAGTTTCTTTCACACAAAGGTATACGAACAATATTATCAATTACGACGGGCACGCTTGGAGGCATTAATTTGCCATACCCTCTTAGTCTTTAAACTGCCGTTGCTTCACGGCTCGCTGAATGCGAAAAAACTACTCTGATGTTCTTCCTTCACTGAATCGGGCTATATCACAAGTGGGTCTGTATACAACCTTGTGTTGCAAGAAAAGAGGGCGTGGCATCATAACAACGAGGCATGACAACATATACAGCTTGTAAAGTTAATAACCCAGTCTATATCATTTCTGAGTCACCAGTGATTCGACTGGCCATACCCAATTCAAGCTATAAAGCACGTTCAAATTTATACTTCGCTTAAATCTGAGCCCAACTACAAAAATAGAAACAGGCTCAGGTCGCGATGATCTGCAGCATAAATGAACGTGGCGGTATAGCATGATTGGAGTTCTGATTTCTGACTATACATGTAACATGTATATTGAAGAGTACAATCGGATCGATATACATACATATACTAGTCGCGCATGTATGGATGTGTTCCAACAGCGCATGTATTCTGATAAGTAATTAGATCCTAAGTACTGATTTATGCACTATATCCAGCAAAATCACCCTTGTGGTACTTTTTCAAAGTTTCCAGGACAAGCAAAAGAAAAGCAACGCTCGCATTGAAATGTATGGCTAATTATAAATTCAGTGCCTAATAACTTTGTAATGGATAGTCCCATTTAGGATGCGTAAGAACCATTTGATAGAAGCTCATTGGCGTTCAAGAAAAATCAAAAAAATTGAAAACTTGAAAAACTAGCCAGAAGGGTAAAAACTGTCCCATAACTGTCTGTGTGCAACACAATAATAATAATAATAATTAATACATAGCAATCATGCAAGATGTAGTATATAGGGGTAGTATGGTCTATAGCTATTTGTTTCATTTATCCTACTGTAATATGTCAAAGCAGATATCATTAGCATTTTGTGTACATTTATATTATAGTGAACCTGTGTATGAATATCCTGCTGTACTGTATTTGTAAAACTAAATAAACTGATTATTATTTATTTCATAGGATCAGTCATATTAATATTACTACTTGATTTACATATACTATTCCACTGTTTTATACTTCAAAGTTGTTAATGTATTAAATTGTACTGATATGTTGTTAATCACACCAGCTCTGATGATATGTTGTCAGGATCCTTTCCAATGCAACATGTGGTACATATATAATCCCCTCAGTTGTTACAATCTCAAAGCATTTACAGCTCAGGCTTGTGGCATTTATTATATTATTCCTCCCATGCATTTCATGTGCAAAAATAAAAAAGTAAAAACCATTCCTTACATGCACTATTTTTTACTGTTCTGACCAACACTAGTAGTGTATGCACACACACACACACACACACACACACACACACACACACATACATGGATTGAGCTTGGTGTGGTATAAGGATAGAGGAGGCGGGATGGGGTGGGGTAAGACATGCATATTTTTTGCTTTTTTTATGAAAGTGGTAAGATGATACACATTCGCTTCTATGTGTTTTATTGTCCGAGCTTCCATTTTGTCAGAAAAGTGTAAAAGGTTTTAAGTGAAAGTCTGATTCCAGATCAGAATTGAACCCATTTCAGATGAATATATTAGTGTGCTTATATGAATCCAGATATCTTCCATTTATGGCTTGTTGACATGTCTAAGCATAGGATTTGCAGCTGCCTGCATGGTAAGGTCTGACCTTGAGGTTACTGACAGCATGAATATGATTAGGTGTGTGTGTGTGTAATGTAGATGTTCATGAGAGATTGAGATAGCCATGGGATTCTCAGTTTGGAACAGCTATCTCACATCATACCAATAGTGTACTGTACAGAAGATCCAAGGAATATAAAAACACCCCCTCCCAATAAAGTAGAGTGTCCACATAGACTGTGGGAGTCAGTTTCTTAGTCCAATCCCACTGGTGGATCCTCCCTCCCCTGATCTCTACACTCTTCCACCAAGAGGGTCAGCTTTGCCCTAATTTGGGCAAACTAACAGCGTTCTTCATACACCCTGGCTGGGTTAATGTGCACTGTACATCAAATACCATTAATAGCATGTTGTTGGTGCCATGCATGTCAATAGTCCAGTACACGTTTGTACTAAAATATTCTATAAGGGTTGAAATCGATTCATTAAGCTGTACAAGAATGCAGAACAATCAGTCTTAGTTTGTGAGGATGGAAGTCTTGATACTTCATCCCTACACATGTTCAGCTCCAACCTGAAGAACGACCAAAGCATGTTTGTAATGGCACAGTCACACATACTAGCACATATCACAGAGGCACAAGCACACACAGACACACATCATACCATAGATGTACAGTTTCATTAAGCCTGAGGGGAGGGGGGGGGCGGGGGGCTAAAATATGCTACAGCCGGGAGTCCCCCTCACATCGGCCAAATACAATAACATTGGGGGGGGGGGGGGGGGGCAGAAGGAATTAAGGCCAAATACACTAATATGGAGTAGTACCCTTGCTAGACTGCGTTATACGCCACTTAATTTTTGAATTACCATCACAATTGTACCCCTCCAGTACTCCTCCACCCACCCTCACCCTCCAACACAAACTGTACACCTCCACTTACCCAGAATCTTCACTGTACCTGCCATCGTGGTCTTCCAGGTCCAAGAGGGAGGGGGCAATAGCCCCACCCCCTATATCAAATCTTTTGGGAAAGGGGAGGGATAATAGCCACCTCCACGTTGAGTGGTATGGATGCTTATGACCTACATGTACGTATGTGTTAATACAGCAAGTGATCAAACGCATTGACTAGTGAGAACAAATCTATTTAGTACCCACTTAGAAACACTTATTCAGGTAGTACACAAACAAAAAAGAGAATGGCACCTTGGATGAGAACATCTAACCCAGTGTATGAAAAATTAACTCATGGACAGTGACATACCTAATAGTACCCACTACATGAAGGCAGTACTTTCTTATGAACCATGTGAATCACTTTGTGTGGCAATACAATGTGTATTGAAAGGCCCTCCCACCTTGGATAGTGTCGTATGTATCACATGTCAGATTGTCAGTTAAACTCAGCAGCACTGCTATTTTTCAATTGTGTTCATACCCGCTTCCATTAGTGGGAGATGGGGAAAGTAACAAACGTTCCAATTTACTGCGTAACTGTGGATTTTTAAGCACTCAGTTGCAGTGGCTGATTCTAGAAAGAACGTAACATTAGAGGTTAAAAGCATGAAAAGACACTTGTAAAAGATCACACAGTTCCTGTGTAACATATAGGCGTTGGAAGATGAACACATGTGTACATTTATGGCCCTCATGCTTCCTACACCTGCACTGACATCCCAACTTCTTACACCCATACCTATTCCATAAGTAAACACCCCCAAATGCAATTGCTTCCACACAGCAGCCTTCTACACTCACCAATACCTCCCTTCTACAATTCAGTGCCACACTCACAATTGACTGCTACACATACACATATCAACACAACATACTACTGAATTCACAACAGAACATTACACATACACAACAGCTTTCTGCACAACTCTACCACACACAGCTTATATGCAACCCTTCCATGCTCCTTCCATGCACCATCTCCCTCTCCTCATACCACTAGACCTGTTGGGTTACCAGCGGGGGTGGCTGGAAGGGGCTTGGGCCCCCCCCCCCCCCCCCCCCGATTTAGGTTTCACTTTGTACAGTGATGTCAATGCTTGGTCCCCGCTACTGATATCAACAGAGGTACTCCCTTCCCTTAGATGGCCCCCCCTACTATAAAATCCTGGCTCCGCCTGTGTGGGTTAGACCAATGCTTCCTCACAATGCTCAGCCACTCTCAACCCATAGTAATCAACACCACTGATGCTCCTTTCCTTGGTGGCAGCTGAACTCTCCTCCATGGTGGAAGGCACTCAGCAGACCTTATCCAGTGTTTGGCAACTTCCTCCCCATAACCTTATCAAGGGGCAGGCATTACCTCCCCAGTGGCAGCAGGACTCCCCTCAAGCGGTAGGCACGTTCTGTCATCCACGGTGGCAGGTCTCCCTCACAGTGGTGGAACATCTGGTCCACACGGTCGGTGGGAATATTTGTCCTCGTGGTGAGCTGGGGTCCGACCCTCCTCTCTCCGGGGAGCTGTGTTCATTGCCAATGTAATATCCCACACCACACACTGCTGACATGCACACCTCCCATGTCACAACACACAGCTTACTCCTAAACCCCACACAGACATGCGTTTCATGCCCACACAGAAACGCCTCCCACAATCCACACAGACACGCCTTCCATACACCACACCTCCCACATAGGCACTCCTTCCAAAGTGATATACCAAACAGAAACGCCCCCCACATATTATGTCCATAGAACTCAAAGTCCATGAACTGTATGAATTTCCGTAAATGAGGCTAGCGAGAAACGTCATCAACTTACATTATATATTCTAGGCCGCGTACTTATCATCGATCGCGGTGGTTCAACGTGTTTATAAAACTGCCTCCTCTCGTTCAGGAGGCGGTCTCTGATTTATTACCAAGCACGTGCAGCGATAAAGATGAATGAGTAAATGTTAAGCGCTGTGTTATACACAGTATGTATACTTCATGTGTAGTATCTGCAATCACAATCTTACCGCACACTTACCTCAACGATGTGTATAACTGTGTATAACAGTATTACACTTGTTATACGCTTGTAATACACTTATTGTATAACAGCTATATACGTTTTGGTGTTTAACTCTGCGTATATAGTACAAATACACCCAGTGTATAACTGCCTTTTTCCATAGTGTTATCCATTCATAAGTTGATAACTATTGACAAATGAGCTTTGCTATTGCGCTGGCCGTTGTGCATACTTCTACTGGGCTGACCTTGGACCGTGACATTTTTGTGGCAGCGGCGGGATCTATCGTAGCGACGGCTGATCGGCGAGACCCAAAAGTAAGCGATACTATTTTGGTGCATGTCAACAAGGTCAAGACGTAGCTACAAACCGGTAAGTGATGCGATGACCGAAGAAGTAGGTAGCATTGCAGATCTGATGAAGGTACTGATCGAGAACAGGAGGTCCCGAGAGGCACAGTACCAAGAAAAAAGAGGAGTCAACAGGAAGCGATGGAACTGGAGAGGGCTCAGATGCGCGAGTAAATGGACATCCTGCGCAGAATAGTGGGGTCGCGACGGGCAGACGAGGAGATGCCGCCTGCTATTCGGACCACTAGTGAAAGTGAGGCAAGCTAGGCTGGCAAAGTTGTCGGAGCAGGACTACGTTGAGTCGTGTTTAACAGTTTTCGAGCTCATTATGCGAGCGTACGAGGTACACTTTAGTGTGTCTGTCGAGTCTAAGTCAACTAAAGAGGAGGCAGTGAATGCACTGTCCTGGCTACACCAGGCAGCAGAACTTCAGCCTGTAAGTGGTGCACCGAGCTCTGGGTGCATGTTGGCGCAGCCAAAGGTGTGTAAGGAGCCCATGACGGCTGATATGTTAAAGGCCATGGAAGACGCTGCAGGACCTTAACTGTCCTTGTCAGAGGTCAGTGCTCTCTTGGTGGTCCAGCAATGCATGGCTATTCTGTTTATATCAACCACCGCTATGATTGTCCTGATAATAAAACTGACACACAGGGAATTTCGGCAAATAACTGCATGGGACAGTGTCCATCAAAATCACCCTTCTGGGCAGTTTTACCAAGTTTTCAAATTTTTGATTTTCCATGAACTCCAAAGAGCTTCTATCATAAAGTTATTAGGCACTGAATTCATAATTAGCCATACATTACAATGCGAGCGTTACTTTTCTTTTGCTTGTCCTGGAAAATTAAAAACTTATCACATGGGTGATTTTGCTGGACACTGTTCCAATTGTAATAACCAATTTTGTGTGTTCATTACGTCATCATATTTATTTCATCTCTATCTGGCTGAAAACCCCTCAGTTGAAACTGAAACACTGTCATTGGCTACTGCAGTATCATTCTTTATATGGAGTCTGTCTTCAGTTGTGGCCCTGCATGGATGGCTCGTTTAATACAATACGCACACCAGCATGATAACACCACTGAACATAAAATACAACTATAAACAGAGAGCTGAGCGTCTGAGCACAGCGCAACACGCATCCCTACATGTATCGGAAGTCTCGCTAGAGACTTCCATATAGGTTTTGACCCCGACTATGAATTTAATTAAAATCACGCGACCCTGCCGTAGCTTCGCTCCCGACGATCGGATCGTCTAACTTGTTGCGGCAATAGATCTAGAAGTCAAAACTGAGTAGTTTCGTTTTTGTTTCACGTCGTAGAACCGCGTGGTTATCGAGAACGAAAAATACTGCTGTCCTCGTTCCCCTTCCAAAAATAATGGGCGGGTCGTCTGCTTCTGCTTCTTGGGAACTCATAACTCGGGACAGGAACACTTGTAAGCAATGAAAATTGCACCAATAGCTTTAGAATTTGCTGGAAGACTCGCTTTTAGGCTTTGATACACAAAAGCCTAAAAGCCTATATACGGTCTTATCAAGTCTAATTAAGCAAAAGTACCTATTTGGGTGTTAAAAAAAATTAAGGAAACAAGTAAATAAAAACATTCTCTCTGAGAAAGTTGGTGGGATATAGGTTTTTGCAGGCAAATAGTATACTGGTGTAAAAAGCAAGGAAACAAGTTTTATCAGAAGGGAAAATGTAATAGTCCTATATTTTGCACACTTCGACTAAGGCATATGCTGTTTCTGTGCTAAATTAAATATAGGACTATTACATTTTCCCTTCTGATAAAACTTGTTTCCTTGCTTTTTACACCAGTATACTATTTGCCTGCAAAAACCTATATCCCACCAACTTTCTCAGAGAGAATGTTTTTATTTACTTGTGTATTAATTAGGTAATGTGAAGCAGTAAGTGCATTTGACTGATAATATGATAATTTGCACGAGGGCTTGACTAGCTTGCAACTTAGATAAAATGAGCTGTAGTCAGTGTATTTAATATGCCATGCTTGCATTTTATAAACCTGAGACTGAAAAATGGTGCTGGATGGGCAAAGTGAGTGAACTCACTGTTAGCAGTGATTTTAAAGTGTCTACTATGCAAAGCGTTTTATATAAGCTATCTTTGGGTGATGTTTTACCTCTCAGATTAATGTTCAACAAATAAGATAAAGTCCTACCATCAAATATAATGCATTGGGCAAGGTAATAATAATTACTGCATGGATAAGTAAGAAATCAGCAACTGCAATTTTAGTCTTGTCATATATCTGTTGATACACTGGTGGATCACTAATTCACCCAAACCTCTTGGGCAAAGAGGATAAAGTTTAATGATATAGGCCCAGGATGCAGAGGTCAGAGGTGACTTTGACAGCGCAAGGAGAAAAAGTGCAGTAGCTCTTATCCTCAACGTCATCCCTCCAGTCATTGTCCTGGCAACCAGTGACTATCAACCCCTTCCTTGGTAAGGAGCTGGTTGCAGCGTGGATGCAACATGTTTGAGCAGAGCGTAGCATGTATTATGTGTAAGCAATTTAGTTCTGTATGTTCTATATCTACACAGCATGTAATTGTATTCTTATAATAGCATTTTTATATAATTGAGCTGGTCAATTTCCAAATCAAGAATCCTTGAGCCCCCACCCCATCCCCACCCGGTGGGGAATTTATACTTCTGTGGACAAGGCACCAGCGAGAAATACCCCGAGTACGTTCATGGTGCTTACGACACCGGGCTTCGAACCGCTAACACGATACTGAACCTGATTGTTCCGACCAAGTCGGGCGGCGTTAGCGACTGCTTCCAGATGTCAATCGTTATCCTGCTCCTTACGTTGTGCTGGATTGTGTGGTGAGGAAAAGACTGCTTTAATGTGGTAGTGAACTGCTATTATTATAGATATGTGTAAACTACTTGTTCTCTGCTGCACTCATTTCAATATATTGCTCTCAGACTGCATGCACGTTGCATGGTGCATAAATGTAAGAGGTGTTGCAGCTAACGCTAATAGCAGTAAATGGGCACTGTCACGTAAGAATTGGTCCCCCCAAAAATTGTCCCCCTCGACCAAATTAAATATTTCAGGGGGAAATGATCCGGGGGAGACCAATATTTTCTGAAAAAATCGGTCCCCCTTTAAAACAGTTGGTCCCCACTTTTTGCAGCTGAAATAAATGGTCCCCCCCTTCCCCCTTTTTTTACCATTTGGTTCCATTTTTTATAGCTAAATAAAAAGTCCCATTAAATAAGCTATTTTTACATGACATGTACAATGTAGGTCCCCCTACTTTGCCAAATTGATCTCCAGCCTCAGATGCTTCGCTCTGAAAAACATGTTTGTAGCTACATATTCTACATTGATTTAAAATCATATGTCACATGTTTACAGGAAAATGAGGTAAGTGTTATCGAGTTCTTTGCTGCATTTACATGTTGATTTCATTTGCTTCTCTGTGATACTTTCACATTTCATGTGGCCACTCTTTACATTGACTGCACTGCACAAAGTTTCCAATTCATGGTGCCTTTGTAATATCCCGTGGCTGTCTGCAGGTGCAAAAAACTTTAGCTGTTTTTTGTATGGAAATACAATTTCGTGTTCCTTGGCATTGCCTACTAGGTGATGGAGGGAAATTGTCTAATTTTCCTGCACTGAAGCACTGGTGGAGATGGTTTCTCATTTTGTTCTCTTCATATGTCTCCATGCGAGGATCTCTTCCTGAGCACAGGGCTACTGCAAAGGCTATAGCAAATTTGCTGCAATCATTTGATCCCATCAGAGTTTGAACATCGCTAAAGTTTATGTTATAGCTGCTTGTAGGAGTCTCAGAATTGCAGCAATCTGATTTTTAAGAGAAGGGGAGTTTAAAGAAAACCCACCAATGAAGTAAAACGCATCTACTGAGTGAGGAGAGAGATTTTTGTTTGAAACACATACCTAGTCCAGTCTGGAAACATTAATAATTTGTACGAAGTTATCAAGTCCATTCAATTTCCAACCGTAGCACGCTGATAGCAGAATTAGGTTACATAGGCCATTTTGATCACGATACTAGTAATTTCATTGCAGCAATAATATGTGTATCTGACAGCCATTCATTGCTAAGAAGCCCCAACTCATCATTCTGAGATAACCAAAGCTTTTTGCCCAGTATGTACTTCCATTGTTTTCACAAGTGCCCTGCAACATAAATGTCAGTCATATCAATGCATGAATATTACATGGTCTCACAATGATTCATATGCACTAACAATAATACCTTCCCCCAAAAAGAGTTCATTAGTCTGGTCCCCTGTTCATTAATAAACACTCACCGCTGAATTGATTGTAATTAGTGCATGCAGATATAGAAGATGGGGATAACGAGTCGTGCTTTGAATCATTGTCTCTCCTGTGTACACTTGGTTCCCAGCTTGCAGTGCTGTACCAACACCTGTTAAATGTCACATATCTGTGTACTAGTTTGTTCATCTGTGCAGTGCTACAAAATGGCCTACTTTATCTTATTAGTTGTTGAATGCTTTGACAACTGTGACATTGCTTTACACTTTCAACTGTTGAGTCATGTGACAAAGACTGTGTACTATGTTCAGCTGTGATCTGTAGCAATACATGAACTTGTTAATTATGCTTTTTATGGATTTATGGCTACTTAATTTAATATGGTTACTTGGGGGTGCTATACATGAGTTGAGGGAGCGGGTGATAATTCACTACATCTGACAAGTTAAGGTCTAAACCTGTACTCAAAGTTTTATGAAAGCCTGTGTTTAGTACCCTAGAAAGTGGATCAACTCACCCACTAAACTTGTCTCGTTTTTTAAAATGCTACTGCACTATTACTATACAATTGGAAATTATCATCAAATAACCAATCTTCCTCCTACATTGTAAGTAGATAAACGTAGAAAGCAGTGCTTCTTTACCTATCAAGTTGTTATGCTTGCAATTGAATATTCATTGAATTTATTTTCACATACAAATACAAATGGCTATCGTGCTAGGCTGCGCAAGCAACCAGCCTTCACATCTCTGTGGCAACCCACAAATTGCAGTATCATGCAGTGCAACTGTACATCCTTCAGCAAGATTACTATAGCGTTTGGTTATGGTCTTATTTCTGTGGTTATCAAAGAGCTGTCCTCTGAGCAGCAAGAACACGTTGGGGATGATGCTGCTACCCACTCCACACCACATCTGGTACGGGCCAGCTTACGACATGGCAGAACTAAGGCTGCATCGGACTGCTTGAACACCCCACACACTTCAACTTGTTCAGGACACTGACATTGTTGTAGTGGGTATGGCTCATGTGAGAAGATTGGAGGGGCATCTTCAAAAGGTGTGAAATGAACACGTGTGAGGCCTGATAGACGACCTCTGCCAACTAACATAACTTCTTACACCGCTCACACATCTGTGATATGATTTTGTATATTGATTATGTTGCAAAACAGCATATACTATGTACCCTACACCTTTGTACTTCCCATATAAATGGACTCCTTTTGCCCTGGCACTGATAATAACGTTAACTGCATTGAATGATGACAGCAAGGGCAGAAATGTTCAGGGTGCACTTGAGCATTATCAGCAAGGGTGTTGATGAAAACTGCAATTTGCAGATCAGAAGTAAATGCTCTCGTTTTTCCTTTTTATCACGCTCAGCAGCAGTTGTTTCAACTTCGGCACATTACGCATCGATTATTCATAAGATACACTTGGGTTTTTCGTGAAAACGGAAAATTCGGCGACAAAAGCTGTTCATCAATTCTATTTTTGGCATGCCTTGGACGTAGGCTTACCTCCAGCCTTTGTGCAGGAGGGCTGCAATATCGGATCTTGTACCCGCCCTTCCAAAGCAAGTACCGCGTGGCAATGTAAACACTGCTTGCGCATAAAATTGCTGCGCAATTTAAGAATACATGTTCATTATAAATAAAAGAGGTTGAAGTGTTGTGTTGTATTCTACTTATAAGGTTATACTTTATAGCTGTTCTGAGAGTTATGAGGTGTGAAACATAAGGTGTCTGTAATGAGGCGTTTCTTCACAATTTTTTAGACAGGTACCGTAACATTTCTAATTATAAACCTAGTTTCCAACCGCAAGCAACCGTGCACGAGGGTTCAATACTAACATGGTTTTAATAACAGATCTAGATGATACAGCGAGGGCACGAGTTACGATCTAACAGATGCGCATGCGCAAGGATAGATCACTGAAATCAACGATAGCCTTAGTTTGGGACGTTTTTGTATCAAACCGATCTACTTGCCTAACTCCCCATGCCATACAATTAATTTATAATCAGACAAAAATAGTAATATTTTAATAAAAATTAATTAGGTGTTTTAATAATCAACAGTGTCTGGTGAGTATAACGGTGTAATCAGAATTTTTTAATCACAATTTTAAACTGAGTTATGCACAATTTCTGGACATGCACATATCTATTGAAACTATGCAGTTTCTACATTTAATTTGTATGTGGGATGCTTTCAATAGCGATAGAGAACGTAAATGAACTTCCCTCCCGATCCTTCGTTGAGGTCCTGATTGTATATATTCCACCCTGAAGGGAAGTTGACGGACGGACTGCTAGTGCTGATGACGTCGATACCGATTAACGCCCTATCACCCACGTTGACTTGTCGTTTGTATGACAGGTATATGTATTTTTCTCCGGACCCTTTGTTCAGGTCTGCATTGATCAGTTGGAATCCCAGGGGAGCGAAAGGGGTGCCCCCAGAAGAAGAAGAAATGTATATCTCCGATATCGGCTTCCCGATAGATGGATCGCTTGAGTAGCAGAGATAGATGTAGTTTCCTCCAGATCCTTCGTTGAGGTCTTTAGGTATCTTTGTGTAGTATAGAGGGCACTCTATATCGGATTATGTGCCGGAAATGACGTATAGAGCAGTAATTGCCAGAGATACGGCCGGAGCTAACACCATTTTTCGAGAGGAATCTGTATATACCGTGCAGCATGTACGCATTTATATACGCTACGCATAGCCCATTGAACATCGATCGGTCCGATGAACTTCCATCCAATACACATTAGGCATATATAGCTTCCATCCCCGAACCCTTTCATCGGGCCAATGGCTGTGAAGGACTGCATGGGTGCAGTCCTCCTTGTACATATGCTCATGTTAACCACGGTTAACTACTTTAACCTTAATTAACCTTGCGCGGTATACCCGCGCTTGCGCACTTCTCTCTCGTCAGTCAAGCACGCGCTCAAGCAGACACAACTCCCTACGGTGGGCCGGTAGGTCACGCACAAATAATGAATAATCATGACACGTACAATGGTGTACCATTGCCAACACGTCAGCTGCATTGCAGAGTGTGAAAAACGCATGCCTTTTAAGAGAGCAAGCGAAAAGAACACCGTATACCAATATTAAGGCCTTGCATGGTGTGGCATTTCACTCTGAGGAGGATGCAGCCATGTATCCCCAAAGCCCAGCTAATAGTATAGCTTCTGCAAGCAACAGGGCTGCCGCGATATATCGCGATATACGGTATATCGCGATATGCGATATATCGCGATATTTTTTTTGGAGTTTCGCGATATCTTTTGGGGGTTTTCATGATAAAAACTTGCGCGGAAATAGACGGAAAAGCACGGTGATTGGCAGAAATTAGAGTAATAACGAAATATCAGCATGTGTATTTGAAAACGGCGATAAATGTACGCGTGCATTCGGTGCATACAAGCCATTTAATTAAAACAATTTAGCATTATGCCTCAGGAATATGCATTTCCCCAGTCGTTCTGGCAGAATCCTCCATCGTTTCTTCTGGAGTATATTTTTGGCTGTGGAGAAAACCCTTTCTGCAGGTGCAGTGGAGACTGGAATTGATAGGTACTTCCTTGCCAGTTTGGCAACATGAGGGAAGTGGACTTCATGTTGCATACAACCAGGCTGATACAACCCAGGAGCTTTCCTATACCACACAAAATGTTCCCACATGTCACTCCTAAACGTTTTGCGGTCAACGGCCACAATATCCTCTTTCCCTACAGCATGGTACGACGGTCTATCAGTCGCTTCTTTTGATCCCGCCATAACGCGTAGCCTCAACAAAGATTATTTGAAATGAATAGCAATGAATACTTTAATATCACCAATGATCATTAATTTCATCACTTTAATAACCATAAATATATATCGCGATACATATTGCGATATTTTACTCATATCGCGATATATCGCGATATGGACGATATCGGCAGAAGACCATATCGCGGCAGCCTGGCAAGCAATGACTTCAAATGCTAGTTTATCAAATGGTTGTCTTATTTACTTCATTATAGCTAAGTAAGATGTTAATGCATATTAATTATCATTGACCAATAAATATGATGCTATGCTTATACACGGGTCAGTTTTGTAGCACTTCATGTCCACAACTGAAGCACGCCAGTGGAAAGGAGTGGTTCACCAGGTCAGCTAATTAATTAGGGGTATGCTATTAAGCCTTAAAAGTAAATTAGCACTATTTCACACCCCAACATTTAAGAGGTAGGCGCCTAAGCCTCTGGAGCTGCATCAATTTGCAGTTGTATAATACATCCCTATTGTTATGACACAACACTATTACCCTAGACACCTACAGCTTGGTATTAAACATTGTAGCAGACATTGCAGCAGAATGAATGTTCCAAGGACATCAAGGCTTGAATCAGTTACAGATGTTCTGATATCTATATGCATCTGAGACCCTGGATGTTTTGCAATATCAACAATGGCACAAACCTAGTCAAAGAATAGCTTGACTCTTCCTTACATGCATGTCTGGGAGGAAATATCCACAAGCCTTAGCAACCACATCAGACAGCATGACAACACTGTAATGATAAATAATCAACTCGCTATACTTAGTTTACAGGCTCACCTGCATGACAACTAAATCCCCAGTGATGAAGTATGGTATGGATCTAGCTTGGACCTCTGCAAGGGTGGAGAGGCACAATAATGTGTACTATACATTGCAGGTGTAAAGGTTTCTACTTGATCACTATAAGACACACTATGTACTCCAAAGCATTGGAATATCAAAACGCCATGCATTTCCATCACTAAAGTTGTCAATGACCTACCAGGTTTCACACCTGACACCTTGAAACAGCAATAAAGTTTACGCACTCACTGTGAACGTTAGTTATCGAATAATATATCTGATTCAACATGCAGCATTGAATCTTACTGCCTTATCAACATTGAATGCCAGTATAAATGCTGCATGACTTTATAACCTTTAGCTTGTAATGCCATAATGACCTAGTTAACATCATCTTCATCACATGCACTAGGTTTGTAAAAAAGTGGCAGGATTCAGTCAGTCTCCTTCCGGCTTGCAGAGCAGGAGTCAAATCCATGTATGCATACCATGCATCATTGCACAGATTAACATATGAAGAGATGCAGTTGCAGAACTACAATGAGTGTGTGATGGAGCACCTTATCAACATCGTGTCACAAGATGTGGCAGCAATACCACAATCAACGAAGCTTGAACTTTCAGGACTATACCTATCGTTATGCATGACACGGCATTAAAAACTCTTGTAAAATCAGCGATATTTGACGATCTGTAGCGCCATCATTTCAGCCGGCCGCACTTAGTCTATAGGCTATCTAGGTAGTCTTAACCCTCCGCTACCTAATCACGCTTAGCTTTTTCCTAGGAAAATTGGCAGTGGTCCACTGTTCAGTTCTTTGTGGGGGATATCCAATTGAGGTACTCGGCTTGCGAGTGTTATAGCTAGCGGGCGCTACAGAGTTGTGCCACAAATTTATACGATGGATAGATAAATGGTATGTCTATACAAGTAATAAAAACATTCTCTACACGAGAAGGTTGGTGGTATATAGGAATCAAAGGTGATGGTGGTGTAAAAAGCAAGGGAACAAGGCTTCTGATTGAAAAGGAAAAATGAAATAGACCTATATTAGCAGCATGTTGTCATATTTAAATGTGCGTGCTAATATAGGTCTATTTCATTTTCCCCTTTCAATCAGAAGCCTTGTTCCCTTGTTTTTTACACCACCATCACCTTTGATTCCTATATACCACCAACCTTCTCGTGTAGAGAATGTTTTTATTACTTGTTTCCTAAATTTTTCTGGTGGATTTGGTATTGTATTAAGTTCTTGAAACGCATAGAATCAGGTAGCATAAACGTCAACTTGCGCGATGATGACAGGTTTATATTAGAATCTGCAATTCTGTTGAGGTGTGTACCAAATATTACACTAGTCCCCAGACTATCTCCATTGAGGAGCGAAGGATTGATAAAGGTTAAAAGCGAAGCCATATAATACAAAGGATAAATGTACGCTAAGTAAACTGATCTCACGTTATAATCAGATCAACCATGCACCACAATACATGACTAAATTGACGTAAGCAACTTTGGCGTTATACACACATTTCAAACAGCGCATATTACTATAAAACGGAGAGACGCAGTATCTCTACCGCTGTAACTAAACTATTCCTTCCATTTTAGCGATATACCATGCATGCTCATAATTTATCGATCCAACATTTATCGATGCCGTAACGTACCTTTGGGTGGTCGTTTTGTTGTTCCTTTCGGTACCGCGCTTGACATACGCACGTTTGGCAGATCTGGCAGCATCTGGATCTTTCCACTTTTAGATGCTCGAATGGAATCAGAATTGTCCTTGAGATTGTATGGTAAAACCATCGAATTTGATAACGCTGGTTATTTTTATACTGGTGCGTCATGAACATTGTGATAGCTGATGTAATGTGCTATTTGTAGATCAACACCAAATAAGGTACAACTAGCTTCAGCTAATTGCCCGATCGGTTAGGCGTCTAACAGATACCTGAAGATAACATGCGGACACATCCTGAAGCGATTGGTACACATGGCGTGCTTTACAAACGTTCCTGTCGTGAGTTATGCTATCCCGAAGGAAGAAGAAGAAGACGACGACGACGACGACGACGACGACGACGACGACGACGGAGGAGAAATTTTAGGTGGGACTGGGTACGGACGATGGGGACGAGTATTTTTGTTCTCTAAAAGTACACCGTCTTATGACACATATATAACGCAGAACTGTTCTCCTTTTTGATATTGCTCGATTGCCACTAAAAGCGAAGTGACCCGACTCTTGGCTGTCCCGCTAGACGCGAGTGACGTTTTTTAATGACTTCATGATACTGCAGGATTCCTATATGGAACCTACTCGCGTAGGTTCCGATACTAAAATGGCTGTTACATGTCGGTGCAACAAGTACAGTCCTTATATAGCTCGAAAATACAAAGTGCTTGGTTAGGTCATGGTGCATGGTGTCATCGTTTCAATATTTCGGGGCGTAGGTCTTATTGTCCAACATTGAATGGGCCGCAAACAGCCGTGACCCAGTGGATTTATTATACTTGATGTGTCGTGCCCCGTGGGATATGCCTCATGTCATTCTCTTTGTCAGTAGCACTCACGGCATTACTTTCAAAGTGGTTGTCTGTTTCGACGCTTATACGACAATATGCATGAAAAAGCTCGCCGATTTTTATATAGGACTCTATTGCCAGCCTGGTAACCTCGGACAACGCTCAGCAGGTTACAGTTTCCACGCTTTTCTTGTTCATTTTACTAGTTACGAGCATTATCCGTGCATGCATGCATTGCGATACATGCATGCGGTAGATGGTGATCCAATTATGCTGTCATAGTCTGCGATTAATTAAGATTCAAATGTGCTCTCCCTATTTTCGCCAGATGTATAAAACTACGTCTGGGTACGATACTAAGTAGAAATGCCCAACGTACGTACGTCCGTATTTCAATTTTTGTGGGCACGAGACGGGGACACTATGAAATCCAAGACGGAATACTTCTGTGGAGTATGGAACCGAATTTTCAAATACGAAGATCTAAGTTTAAAAGCGGAGAATAGTTGCTTTGTGTATCAGTTATACTTTTCTGTCATGAGCTAACAGTAAAGCTTTAAGGTTTTGACGTTATAGACTGTGGAATTTTGTGATGAGGAACTCACATTTGAAAAAAAGGCCCCTACAATTCAATGGAACCGATGGCTTATTTGGGAAAAATACGGTGGTGTGTTTAAAAATCTTGCCAAATGTGCCGCACTAAAATTCTGTCATGAGCTAAGTTGTTAAAACATTTGGTATGCTTTCCCCATACTATGTATGGAACGATTACGGAAATATGTCGTGATTACGCAAACCGCGAATTAATGAAGAGCTCCCGTTGACCGCTCATTTCTCGATATGCGTGTACACTCATGTTGGGGGTGAAAATTTTTATTTGGTGTGTTGGGCGAGTAATATATAATTCTGAGTGTGACTGTGTTTTTTTTTTTTTAACTTGGAGTGCACATTTGTTAGTTATGTGACGGTGAGTATAATACTGTGCAGGGCAACCTTAACTCACCTATATGCACGATCACATGACGGCTATATTTTCTATGTTGCCTGAAGTTTGCTTTATTCTAGCTGATGTTTTCCAAGTGTGATGAAGCCAGTATGCTAAAACCCAAGCGCACCATACAATGGTAGATGTAAAGAGCATAGCACACTAGTGGCAAACATGTAAAGACAAATTTATGCACCCCAGGAAGCCACAAGATACTCAAGCATTAAATAATTTGAGCCCCACCGTTCCTTTAATTTCATAGCACGGACCACCCCTATTGGGCCTATGCGACAGAAAATATGCACTCCTAACTTTTATGTGGATATATGCGCAGTATTTTCAAGACAGTACGAACGGGTTGATCAAAGGATAAGGTCACGATTGTGGCGGTATACTGCGGTTCCTGAATTGTGGGGGGAGGGGGGGGGGGGGATAAATTGATTGGCTGGAAGGAGTACAGTATGGGCTCGCGGCCCCCGGCCCCCATCGGTGTCAGCGCGTTAAGTATACTAGTATTATGGTGAACGTGACATGTAAGCATAATGCATATCCGCCACTTCTGTAACAGTAACAATATGCCATTCTGCACTTAGTAACAATCCGCAATTGTCACTTCACAAAAATGTGGTTGGTCATCTATGTGAAAATTGATGCGCATCCACTTCTCGTCGGATGGAGTGGGGCTGAGGTGCAGTGCAGTGATATAAGTTTATTAACCAAATGCTGCTTATTGTAGTTATTGACAATGTTGAATATTATAATTACCTGCCGGCGATAGTAATTAGATTTTTGTCTTGATTTTTTGTATAATGTTGCTTAGTTATAACGCACTAGTTACTGAAAGGTACAATTCGAATTCAGACCAATGTTTCGTATTTTTTGAGTTTATTTAGAATTCAACTTGAATTAAAATGCCGATATGGGTGATTTCTCCACATGAAGAGAAGAGCAGGTTGTGAGTGTGGATATAATGGGTTCGCTACCCGAAACAGATGAAGGAAGCAAGCATGTACTGGTATAGCCGTCGACTATTTTACCAGGTGGGTTGGTGTATACAACCAAAGGTAGTTGGCAGATGGCACAAATCATATTTTGATTTTACAAGTGATCTGTATTTTCATATCGGTACCCAAATGATGATAACAGTTTTGATACAGATATGTAAAAACAGATCACTTGTGGAATGAAAATATGATTTGCGTATTTCTTTTTTGCTGTGCGAAATGTTCTGCAGATTTTCGCCTCTTGAACCTGCAGCTCCATAGTGACCTGGGTATAGGCAGTTCGAATCTGAACTTGACTTGTGAAGGAAGTGTGCAACATGCTAGGAGTAAGGAAGACTCGCACGTCACCCTACCATCCGCAAGGCAACGGGATGGTGGAAAAGTTCAATAGAACCCTGTTATAGATGTGCTGCCGACCACAGTCGGAAGCCACCCTTCAAGCTGGTAGCATATACGCAAGGTCTGTCTGACCTATTATTTCAGCGTCCACTATTCGACCGGCTACAGTCCCTTCTTCCTCATGTTCGGGCGACAAGTGAAGCTGCCAGTCGACTTGATGTACGGCACTGGCCTGGTGGCGGAAGTTCCAGTCCCCATCTGATGTACGTGCGAAGGATGCGCTCCGAGAGGCGTATGCACTTGTGAGAGACAGTACGTATAGTGCGCCACAGACGGCAAAAGAGAATATACGACGAGAAAATTAATAAAGGGTAGCGATCAACAGGATTGGCTAAGAACATTTACAGTTTCTTTTTATTTATTTTTCCTACAAAACATGAAATGCTCCCTAGGTGGCTGTATGGTCAATGTGATACAGCCAGCATGACAAAAAGCTTCAGCAACAACTCAAATAGAAGGGTCATTGCAGGCTTTGTGTGGTCATTGTGTGGTCATTGAGTAGCTACAAGGCTCTGCAGACTTCATGTGATGCATGCGTGTAGATTTGTGGTGTGCTTGGCATTTGTATTTGGTGATGTAAGATCTGTGCATGTGAATGTGTATAGTTACAGAAGGTGCTGCTGGTGTTGAACTTTGGACAATGGTGGACTTGCTGAAAAGCAGAAGAAGGCTTGGTCTTTTAGATAAGAACTATGTTGTGGGTGTTTATGTAAACTTTTCCTTCCCTCTTTACAAACTTGACCTGTTGAGTGTGTAGCAATACAGATGTAGCATCCAGCCATTTGGTCATATTTTTTCCACTGTCTACCTACCTGCTCCAGGGCCTTTCAGTGGCTGTACAAGGGAGATTGGAAATCAGAGGAACACTACCTTCCTTTTCATTTTACCTCTACAGTGTTTTAGGTTCTTTTATTATGGGTTGGTGCCTATTAATGCTATCATTATCATTTCGAAAAATTAAACCAAAAAAAAAAAAAGAACACAAGCAAATATAATAAAACCAGTTAAATAACTAAATAACTCAAAGAGTTGCATCAATTCATGATCCATGAAGAGGAGACCCATCCTCAAAACCCAGGCCACTCCTCCAATTCACGCTGGAACCCATCAGAAATTTGACGCTGGTACTTGGACATTAGCAAATGAGGCCTTGCAGCATGCATGTAGCTAAAAGCATAACCATGTGGAAACAATTTATGATCGTGCGTTGATTTTTGACTACAAAAAACATCTTCAAAAATTTGTAAGCTTTTCTAAATGGCAAGACAATATAGTTCCCCCCCCCCCCCCATTCCAATTATGATGATACCATGTTCTGCTTGGTCCATGACCACTCCATAAGCAGACATGGCCCACACAAGGAGTGTAGTCATGGAAGGAGGCTTAGAGTATCGCTGACATACTTGTATGGTGTGTGAAGTAAGAGACCAGATCTGTAGAATCATAAAAATGGACTAATAGATGTACAGGAAAGACTCCTAGACCATAATTCAAAGTGCAGGTACACATGATGTTGTGTCCATTGCTGGTCTCTCGATTTAAGTGGGGTTTTTAAAGTGATAAGGAAGGGCTGTTGAATAATACTTTAAAATCTCTATTGTGTGGTGTTTACGTCTGTGTTATGGTGTAATACTTTGATAGCAAAGGATGTACATAAAAGAAGTTACAAATTTGGTACTTTCATTTTCATTACAACTGCAATGCAAATAAAAACTTTCGTTCAACATGACCATGTCCCAGACATTAATAATGTAATATTAAAGGTTTGTTACCACACACCATAGTACAACCCTCCCACACTGACACCACTACACAGAATACTTCAATACATGTGATGTTTTAGCATCATAGTTGGCTAAATACAGGCTATCACTTGCAGTGCCCAGAGCAACACCACGGGGATCATTGAGATTGCCAACTGTGTGAATCTTGTTTCCCTGAGGATTATAGATGGAGAGACAATTCGAACTAAACTCACAGACAAAGATGTAGCCATCTTCATCAATGGCTATTCCAGATGGACACCTTAGGTCTCCATATGATCTGGCATACGTCCCATCTGGTGTAAATACTTTGATGATGTTAAAACCCCTGTCTGCAACATGGATGTTCCCTTGAGGGTCCAAGGCAAGACCCCATGGATGCCTAAAGCCGTGACTACCAGAGACATTACCATTTATGGTCAAAAGACAGCTGCCAATTTGATCCAATATAACTACCCTGTGGTTGTTACTATCAGCAACAATCATCCTATCTCCTTGGTCAACAATAACTGATAATGGGAGATTGAACTGTCCAACACCTGATCCATATTGGCCTAACTTTTTTAGGAACTGGCCTCCTGTTGTCAGCTTCTGAATGCAATGGTTTCCCCAATCAGCAACATATATCACATCTCCCTTGATGAAAATACCATGAGGTCCACTGAACTGACCATCACCACTTCCACCACTACCTATGGTTCTTTTCTCATGACCACCTTGGTCAAACACACGTATAATGTTATCTGAATAACATGCTACATAGATATCACCACTTTCATGGATAGCAATACATACTGGACCACCACTACAACTGATAACTTGCTGGGGGTTACATAAGGTACTGTAGCTAGGCCTTACATGAAGGTCATGAGGACTGTCCTCTACATGTTCACCATCCATTGTGATGAGGAGCTGGTGAGGACCAGCAGTCTGAGAGGTGAAGGTGATGGTGTAGGTACCATCTTCGTGGTCCTCCACCTTTCCTGGAACAACTGCTCCGCCATGTAACTTGGGACTTTACCTCGAGACCACCATATGGGTACCTCTCTCCCTCTGAGCTCCTGGTCTCCAGTTTAACATTAAACACCGTGTGCATCCTGGCTACTGACTTAGAAGACCATGTACTTTGAGATGGAGATGAGTCTATTACATGACCAAATGTGGAGAGTTCCTTCATAATGAAGTCAGTCGGTAAATTCACATGTATGTGTCTGGACTGACTGGGAGTGAGGGAGACTCCTCCAGCCTTCTTCAGGATGGCCTTCAGTTCAGTGGACAGCAGATCTCTAAGAGCTACCACCTCATGGTCAGTGTGGGTCTGGAGGATGTGGGAGGTCATCTCCGTGTAGCGATCAATCTCATTTTTCATCTTCCTTAATTGTTCTTTCCAGAGGGATAGATCAGTTGCCCTGGAACCTGACATGGCCTCCATCTCTGACAACAGCGCCTTCTTCCTTTCCTCTATGGCTTGGTGGAGCTGTTCAAAAGCTTGGTTTAGGAGCAGTGTCTCGTCCTGTTCTGCCATTTTGTCAGTGGCATCAATGGCACTCACAAGCTTTGAGGTCATTTCGGGTGAGTGCACAAGTGCCTCTTTCATTCCATCTCTGCTTGCCTTTGCAATATTGCACACCTTATCACTTTTGTGGCCCTTGTGAATGTCTAAGATACAGTCTCCACAGATCAGACATTGGCAGTCCTCACAGTATAATTTTAACTCTTTATTTCTGTGATGAGGTTGGGAGCAGAGATATTGATATTTTTTTGGTATCATGAACTTCTGGTCTAGTCCAACAATCTCATGTTTACAGCTCTTGTGGTACTCACTACAGAAGGTACAGAGGAACTGATGGCATGTATGACAGAACACCACTGCAGGCCCTTTGCCTCCATCAATACAAAAATTACATGGCCTTTCACCCCCACTGCCAATCTTGGACATGTACCCAGCCACCTCCACCTCAAAGCCAAGATGGAGATTCTGAGGTATAGAAATGACACCATCCACTGGTATGGTGTTGCTTCTCTGACAAGTAGGACACTCCATGTGGGACCCAGATCTCTCTATCTCCGTCTGAAGGCACTGTGTACAGAAAGAATGTAGACATTGAAGGATCCTAGGGTCTCTGTAGGGCTTAGAGCATAGCTGGCATATAGTGTTTGGAGGCATGGATGTAGAGCTGTTGAGCAAGGAGTGTGCAGTGAAAGAACAGAGTTAGCATGTATAAATAGCACCATATTGCATTACCTTATGCGACACACCTAAATTAATAGTTGGCTATAAACGATAACTAATATCTCAGGATATGATTTTATATGATTGCATGATGTATGCTATAATTAAACGGTTTGTAGATTACATCCACAAATTTTCCAGACAAATATTGTCCACCTATAATAATTATTGTCCTAGGTCAAAAAATTTCTGACACATTTAGTCGTACCTGTAATTGTTTGTTCGCTCGTTTATATAACTTATGGGCCGGAGACTTGCCGTGTTAATCGAATAGCACTCGTTAGAGAGACCGCTAACTCATTGATTATATATTAACGGGATTGGAAACCGCACGTTTAACCTTTTAACTCCTTGTCGCAATCAACCCGTTGCGGTAGTCTATGGGAGGTGAGCTCGAGTGTATCCGTAAGGCTGTCTATGGAATGACACGCAATGCATCTATTGATTTTGTCTATGATGATCTCCATGTTGTTGCAAATTTTGATTTGAATAGGGATAGATTCAACATGAAGTGTTCAAAACGCAATAACATCAGTTTTGTCGGACAATGGGTTCAAGCTACATACAGCACAGGCATCGCGCGCTCTGGAAACAGCCAAGACCTTATTACAGTACACCAAAATAGAACCTAGTCAAGTGACAATGAAGTGTTTCTCTGATTGGCTAAAATCTTCGCTTCAAGAATGCTGTACTTTACGATCTCGAGGCCATGCAGACTGTTCCAATGGTCATCCCAGACGAGGGCCAACATGGTGTGATTTTGGAGAGCTCTCAGAGAGCAGTAGTGGAGAAGGAAATGCCTGCGCATAACTGAGAGGGATAAAGCTGAGACAACATCAGAAGAAGGAGGAGAAGTTACGAAGGAGGGAGAATGAGAGCACCGATGTAATTACCAAGTAGATGTACAGAAACAGCACAGTGACGATGTCTTTATGACTGCACAAGACAACAGATCACACAAAGGCACCGACACAGCTGTGAGCGTTGGGGGGCTCACTGGCTCCGAGAGCTCTCCCAGCCCCTTGCTGGGTGTGGAGAGTGATTCCAAAGACCATGGTGATGACCCTGAACAAACGCTAACCCAGAACCTAGATAGTGCCAGGTATCACAAAGAGAAGCAGCAACAGCAACAGCAGGAACTGGAGAGTTCGCAGGATAGTCACCCAAGTACATCGTCACCAGATAATTTTTAAAACAACTATAAACCTAAACTGGGGGGGGGGGATGTTCTACTACGTGCATGTATACCTTCAGCTGATGTAACTATTTCATCATGGTCCACTAATTCACTCACATCCACATCTACAGATCGAAATGCATACATCATGTTGTAGCATACATAAATAATATTCACCTGCCAGATGTGATGCTGTTCTCTTCCAGTGGTATTTGGCATGCCGAGCAAGCTTAGTTTTGGCTGTTGTGGGCATTGTTACAGCTCTAATTGAATGTAAAGTGATCATGAGTTTAAAACGTTCTATACTTACACCCAGAATGGTTTTAAAAATTCTGTTTCGACTACTGCACGCTGTGACAAATTTTCTATCCATTGATGTTAAAGGCACTTTTATATCTATTTCTGTTATGGTGTGATGCTAACAGGCGCGATGCTGGTCGAAATTCGGACACGGCTATAAAACTCGTTAAAACGTGCATAAACACTTAAGCTGTCATTATCAATGCACGCGCAGTACCAATCAAAGCACACCTTCAATGACACTACATAGCCTTACCTTGTGCAATAGGACCGTGATGAGCAAAGAACGCGTTATTCGTGCTGTACCTACATCACAAGATAGGTAGGTATGCGTACCAGTGGCGTGGTGGCCAGGGGGGGCCTGGGGACCCAGGCCCCCCCCCCCCCCCCCCCCCCCCCCCTGCGGAGCCAAAATGATGGAGCGCCGTAATACTAGGGGGCGCCAATAAAACATCATTATTTTATTAAATAAGGACGTGACGTCATAACATTATTAACGCCTTCGTACAGGAATTACCGTGTATATTGTACAACAATGAAGGTGATACGATGTTATCTCGAGTAACGATAAACTCTATATAGTTCTGTGGATGGCAATAAATAGAACTATAGAACGCTGTTTCAAACGTTTAAGTGCATGCGATGGAGAGAGGAAAACGAAAAAAGTCTGGCGCAACGAATCGACGGGAGAAGACAAGAGATAAGGTGAGTTTATGGATGCATTTGTAAGCCGCTCAGGTTCTCAGCCTGGTTCTGCCAGCGAGGAGAGGAAAGCAGCAGAAGCAATTTCAGTTAGTACAGTTATTGATCCTTCTGAAGTATTAGATGTAGATGTACACACTGTAATGCCAGTTGAGTCTGTTGCAGCCACCACAGTACATGTGATTGATTCAAGCGATGAGGATCCCGAACACACTGTTTGTTCAGAAAGCGATGGAGCCTGCAGTGAAGAATCGGATTGTACGAACACAGAATTTGTCCATTATTTTAGTCCAGAAGGAAACGAACAGTGGTGCTGAAATTGCCAGCAATTTCAAATGTTGCACTATACCATTCGCATCAGTCAGCATTTCTGCTGAAGAAGCAACAGGTACCATCGATCCATCAAGATTGGTTGGCCAAAAGCTCAGCCTATTAGAAAAAGAGCATGTAATCAAGCTTGGCCCGTGTCAGCCTTCCAAAAGTGACCTAATAGCTACAAAAGTAAAATGTGGAGCCGATAAGTACAGATATTGTTCACAAAAGGTGTTCTTTCATCCTGAAAATACCAAAAGGCAATGGGTTTCTTACTCCCAGAGCAAGACTGCTCTCTTTTGCATACCATGTCTTCTGTTCACTGATGCTTCCTTGAGAGGTGAACATCAGAGAGTAAAACAGGGCAATGCTTTTACAATGAACGGCTACTCAAATTGGAAAAAACAATGCAGTGGTATAGCAAGACATGAAGGCTCAAGTGCACATCAGAACGCTGTCCTTGCTCAAGCAATTTTTTTGCAGGACCAAACGATCATTGAATGCTTTGCTGAACAGTCGAAGGCGGAAGCGGCTCGTCGCATAGTGGAAGTTGATGCAAATAGAGCACTTTTGAAACGCATTGTGGACGCTATAATATTTCTTAGTCACCAAGGAATACCTTTACGCGGACATCGAGAATCTTTTACCGACGATTCTGCAAATTTGGGCAATTTTCTAGAAATATTGAAATATCTTGCCCTTTACGATGTCACAATGCAAAAGCATCTATGTGATGTGAAAGAAGCACAGCTCGAGCAACATGGAAGAAGAGGAAGGGGATCTAAACTAACATTTTTAAGTAATGATACTCAAAACAAGCTAGTTTCCATCATAAGTCATCAAATTAGCCAGAATATTGTCAAAGCAATTGAAAAATGCAAAGCTTGGGCTTTAATTGTTGACACGACTCCAGATGTTACACATCATGAGCAGATAAGCATATGTGTAAGAATAGTTCATCCGAATGGTTGCGTTTCTGAGCACCTTTTGGCTTGTCAAAGAGCTATGGGAACAACAGCTGAAGACCTATTTACTGTTATTTACACGACTTTACAATCCAAAGATGTATCATTCAAGAAACTGGTAGCTCAAACGTATGATGGGGCATCCAATATGAGTGGTTGTTATAATGGTCTACAAGCACTAATTCAGCAAAGAATAAATCCCAATATTTTATACACTCATTGTTATGCCCATACGCTAAATTTAGTTCTTTCGGATACAGCATCAGTTGCAATAGACGTTGTCACTCTGTTTGTCAGTATGCAGTGTGTGGGGTGGGGTTTGAGGGTTGTCATGTGTTGGGGATTGTAGGTGGCCATGGTGTAGATGGTGTGTGTTAGAGGCCTGTAAATAGTGTATAAGAATAGGTCTATGTGTGTTGTGGAGGGTTGCACATAGTGTGGGAATTGTAAGTGGTGTGTGTATAGTGTAGGTAGTTTATGTTGGAGTGGTGTAGTTGGCATGGTGTAGGTAGTATTAGATGCTTGTGGGTGGTATAAAGCCCTATACTAATATATCAAATTAGGTACTGCTCACTTTTGTATTTCGCCCCATGTGTCATACATGTATCTGAACCCTGAAGATAAAAATTTAAATACGAACAATTATACATGTATTATATATATATGGAACAGTGTCCAGCAAAATCACCCTTGTGACACTTTTTCAAATATTCCAGGACAAGCAAAAGAAAAGTAAGGCTCGATCTCATTGAAATGTATGTCTAATTTTAAACTCAGTGCCTAATAACTTTTTGATGGATTGCCCAATTTTGGATGCGTAAGGACCATTTGATAGAAGCTCTTTGGAGGTAAAGGAAAATGAAAAATTTTGAAAACTTGAAAAACTCTTCAGAAGGGTGATTTTGCGCTGAACACTGTGCCATATATATATGCTGAAGCAATTATTGCCGTTGACGCTCGTCAACATCGTTTCTAACTGGAGTTCTTCGTGGCCGTGATGTCATCCACCTGCTGCTGTAGGAATCAGGGTCTGGGTACGAGACTAGGGCTGACAAGAGTGCGTTGTGGATGTTAGGCGGCTATTAAATTTATACCGTCTCGACAAGGAAAATTAATAAGATTGCAAATCGACGGGCGTCATGAAAAAGGATGATTCTGTGGCAACGCATGCAGGCAAGCAGGCAGGCATAGATATAGAACGTTAACATGACTTAATTAATCCCTTCTTCACGAAACTGTATACACTCCGGCTTCTGCGTTTTCATATTACTATACATCCATCGTATATACTCGTCGTGTTTCAGATTTTTTTATTTTAATCTCGTTGTTCTGTAGTAGTATTCCTGATCTAATGATCTTCATCGTTCATTGTAATTTAAAAGTTGGGCGCGAGGTGCTGGCGCTTCAGGCCGGATACGAAAAGTTCGGAGCGGGGGGGGGGGGGGGGGGGCGGTAAGAGAATTGGGTCCCTTGTTAATATTATATGGCACGCTACATTTAGCAAATACGTACGTTATCGTTCATAATTAATGGAGCAATTTTGGTTTATTTATTGTTACAATATAAACGCATTCTTGTGCATGAGGCCGGAGCCCCCAGAGTCCTCCCCCCAACCACCAACCCCCCCCCCCTCCCCCCCCCCCCCCCCCCCCCCCCCCCCCCCAAAAATACTCCCCTGCTCCGCTGTCAATGTTACTACCTACTTCGACCTCTTGACTCGAATTGTTAATTTACATATACATTTCGAGACTCGCGTCTCTATATTT
>OY811976.1:6323371-6347402 GCA_963681505.1 Eunapius fragilis | reverse complement strand
CCCCCTTCCACGCGAAGCGCGGAAGTTTCTGGAGACCCGCACTTGGTGGCACTGTGTTATCACGATAACAATGGTACATTATTTGTTGAATTCGTCGCCATCGCATACCGTAACCACGTATCCGTTAATTATATTCATACTCGAGTCCTTGCTACAGTAGCGGCTCGCATATCCGCACTTTTAACACCTCGCACATCCGCACAAATAATGATATTCAAAAGACAATTGAACAAACTTTTAGCTTTCATATACAGTGAAATCGTTATATAGAGATCGATAGGGTTTGCTATGAAAGCTAAAAGTTTGTTCAATTGTGTGCGGATGTGCGAGGTGTTAAAAGTGCGGATATGCGAGCCGCTACTGTATCACAAGGAAAAACCGTTAACACATGGTTGTCGCTTACATATTTGGTACAAATAACTGCTGAATATTCTGTACCAGACAAAATTAATGTTAACTCTGTGCAAGAGCTATAGCTAGTGAAAATCGCGACCATCCCGGTTATATGGGAACGCTGTTGTGCCCCGCACTGTACCGCGCAGGTACTTACCTGATAGATACGTCGTCCTGCTCTGACATTACTCTCACCTTCTAGAAAAACCAATGAATCTAGATCGATCCTGCACAGGGGGTTGAACCGTAACAGTTTACGTAGGCAGCGTATTGGAATTCGCCCTCCCCCATGCACAAAGAAAGAACTAATGCAATGCCCACTTCCTGTAGCGGGGGAGGGGGGGGGGGGGGGGGGGGGGGGGGGGGGGAGATATGCATGGTTCACCTTGAAGTCCTCCAAGGTGAAGGAACAGCTTTCTCTGACCTGAGGTAGCCACAGGGGTATGCTTGCAATCAGGCAATTCTATAAGTGGGGAAGTCAGGCAGTTCATGATGGGAGTTCAGCAATCATATGCCTGGTTCACCCACCCACCTTTCATATGGATTATTCTTCAGAATGTATAGTGGCTTGATGTCAGGCTGACATACACATGTAAATTTCAACCAAGACTCCATCTTAGAGGGAGGACTTGCATGGGAATCTAGTGGTGGTAATAAAGAACCAGTGTGGGCTGTGTAATAATTTGATCACTTTGCAAATTCCTACTGCACTGGATGCATACATAAACTATCAATTATCACTACATAGCGACACTATGCATGGGACTTTTATATGTAAATTTCAGTAAGCCAATCTATGCGCTTAATAATGCTGCGCCTGCTGCCAGTGAGAAACGCGCTGTTCATTAACTATAAGAACACCCTTGCATTCCGGCGTGTGGAACGGATGGGGATGAAAACGTACGTGGCGACCGTAAAGTCCTCCCGCTTGTACGATATAACGAAGAAGTTCCTCACCTCTCCAGAAATGAAGCGAAAACTAGATGTCCTATTGGAACAAGCTTTTGGAACAATGGGCAAGGGTTTTGCTTTTGGAGGTTTTGTTTTAGGCTTGGTACCATTATGTGCTTGGGCTGCAAGACACATATTCGACATCCATAACAAAGTGAAAGAAAGGTTTGAAAACCCTCCGCGTCCTCTTCCCAGACGAAGTCAACCCGACCCGTTTTATATTCCAAGAGATGAGGTGGAAAATGAGGTGAGCAAAGCATTTGTGAAACAAACCGATACGTTGGGATTGGTAGGCGTTATCTTTGGGCCTGCAGGGACCGGAAAATCAGCTGTTGTAAGGTCGGTGTGCAGAAAGGCGGGCCAAGGAGTAGTTTATATTGAAATCGGATCCCACTGCCAATTAGCATATAATCTGGCAAATGCATGTGGGATACCTGTGGAACAACGTAATTGGTACGATGCTTTGGCATCAAAATTTTTCCCTAATTGGACGACGGCCTTAAAACTTCCAGAGAATAACGAAGATGCACTGGCATATGTAATTCAAGCTATCGCTGAAGGATGCAGGAAGTACAAGGCTAAACACCACCACGTTCCAACCCTTTTTATTGACGGTGCCGACATTCTTGCCAATCAAAACAAAGCAATGTTTAATAGTCTTGTTGAGTGGGCAATGAAGTGTGCCAATGATAACACCCTTCAGATCGTTTTGGTTAGCAGCGACTCGCACATCTTGGGCGCTTTGGATAAACAGTCGATCAAGTGCCGGTTGGATGATTTCATTGAGATCGAAGATGCTACAGAGGAAGAAGTTGTGAAGCTAATGACAAAGAAATTTAGGATGCCAGAGTACTTAGCGAAAAATATATACAACGCTATAGGCGGGCGTCTTTCCGATGTACATAAAGCTGTGTCAATGTGGATGAAAAACTATGAAGCCGCGAATCCGGTTTCTGAAGTAACCGATAATATACATGAAAAAGATAAACCGCTTGAAAAGTTATGGGACAAAGAATCAGAAAAGGAGACTACACTCCCTCAAAGTGTTGTTGAAACTGCCAACACAATTAGAGAGGAGTCGTCAGATCGAGAAATACAGTTAGCTATTTTCTCAGTGATGGATTCTGCTCGCACTGAAACATTCGAGTTACCTGATTCGCGTATTACTAGCACTAACCTTCGACACAAAGTTCGCAAATTAGTGCTGAACTACAAATGGACGAATACTTTAGTGGGTGAAATTGAGAGCCAGTTCTCTCTAGGAATGGAGCAAGCTTTTTTTAAAGCATTTGGCAGCTCAACGCAGAGCGAATTGGAACTTAAAATGGCTATCTTAAAGGATAGCTTAGTTCTCAATAATGCAGCGGTTGATGCACAAAAAGACGCAGCTCTAATTTCCAAGCCTGTAAAACCTCCAACGGTGGAAGATATACAATGGAATATGGTCGAAAAATTCAGAAGTAATAATATTTCTCCACAACAGGTGATGGATGCCATTCTTCAGCTCGTAGACAATCACTTATTAAGGATCACAAAACAACGAACATTACGCAGTTACAATAGGACAGCCCAAAAGGTATTAGAAAAGAGGTGCCCGCTGTTCACATGTAAAGAAAATCGACCATCGGGTATGGAAGCCAAGGTTTCCTCTGTGTCTGTTAAGTAACTTAGTTGCCCGTATATAATAATTTGTATTCAATGTATCAGTTTCAGAGAACTATAAAATGATGCGCATGTTAGTTATAAAATTTATTCCTGCACGTTTACATCTGACTATAACGTCCGAAGTTCCGAACGGTAAACGCTACTTTATAGTATAACTTCCATTTTTAGTTTTAACACTTCATATAACAGGGGCGGATACAGGAATTTGGAAGGGGGGGGTCTAATAATTATATTCACAAGGGGGCAGAGCCCCAGAAACCAACGCCTTTTTATTATATCAAGCTCAAAATTCTTCACAAACATGTGCAACAAATATAGTTCCTTACTACATGCACACAACACTCATTATGAGACCATACATGCATGATCCCACAATACAATCATATCACAACCAGTTACATGTAATTTTCATCACAATGCACATTATTTACATTTACTTAGAAGACAGAAATACATGTTACAGTTTAATGCATACAAATTATATTTACTAAGCCATGAGTGCTGAAAGCTTCTCGTCTGCCCATTTATACTACGGCATGGAAATTTGTAGGTTGCAGCTGGTATGAAGTGCTTCTTTAGAAGGACATACATTTCATTATCAGTCAGGCTACGTTCTGACTTCAATTTAACCACCTTTCCAAAATCTCCTGTCAAAATAACAGGGTCTACATCATTGTTTCCACGTATAGTTGGCGTTTTAATGAGTGCAATACCCGCGCTGTTTTCAGGTAAAGAAATTTGCTCGGTTTCTTGAATCTCTATAACAGCGTGTGGCTCGATTGCCTGCGTATGCTCGACCATATGGTTGACCACTGCCACAGCTGCTGGCAATGCGGTAGCGCTAACTGTTACAGCCATCGTTAGTGGTGTATCTGAGGTTTCGCTTGAAGAGCCACTAGCCTGATCTACATCGGCACCCGGGGCCGGGCCCTCTGTGGGGGTCGTGGCCGTGCCCGTAGAGACTCTACGTACACGACACAAGTATAGCGTAAATAGTTACATGCATGTATGATTAACAGGTTATAGAAGCAAGCATGGTGCAGAGAGATACTTACCGATCCAAACTAAAATAATCAGTTAAATTGCCTTCTTTTTTCCTCGCTTTACGCTTTTCGCCACCTTGCAACGGAATCGTGCTCTTCGAACGCTTCATAATATTGGAACGTGTGTCAATTAATTGCTTTTAAAATTAATTTACATTGCTTTAATTATTCATACTTTGTTAATTATTCATAGTTCAATCGGAGCGAGGGGGGGGTCTTTAGACCCCCTAGACCCCCCCCTGGATCCGCCACTGTATTATACTGCAGCGGTAACTGCATCATTTAGATTTTTGGGTCTTGCACTAGTTTTGTGCCAATTACGGTTCAAATAAAACGTGCAATTACTTTCAGCATGCAGGAGCAATCAAATCGCCGGAGAATTAGATAACCAAATTTGTTAAACTTAATTTAAGTCTTTCGAATATACCATTTTTGCAACGAAAGGCTTGCGTAATGTCAATAGTTTGGTTTGTACTGTACTACCTAGCGTTCCTTGGCTAGGACAAACTAGGATCCAAAAAATTAATTATACCTATATCCGACTGATGATACATATCAGTCGGCACAACCAAATTATATTACGCACCGACATCGCCCCATTTTCTGTTTAGCGTCACTAATAAGGCCAGAACCAAATGGCACCCACTTATTGAAGGTGCCGTAAAAGGTATGAAAGGACCACTTACACTGCATAATATAATTTGAATATAATTTGAATTTACTATATATTTACTACAAGTAATAAAAACATTCTCTACACGAGACTGCTCCATTCCGTTTCTCAACCATTTGGCAATATGGTTGGACATTTATACATGAAGCCGTAGGGACCCTGAAATCAGCCTTAGAGACAGATGCTCTTAGATTCAGGGCGTATACCTCTTCCACAGCGTGCAGGAATATTAAGAATTTGAATCACGCCCACGACACGTGGCTATTATTTAAAAATAGCTAGCTGTTTAACCGAATACCAAATGAGGTACTATTCGCTTTAGTTAATTGCCCAAACAGTTAGGCGTCTAACAGACCCCCGAAGATAACCTGCGGACACATCCTGAAGCGATTGGTACACATGGCGTGCTTTACAAACGTTCCTGTCATGAGTTATGCTGCTGCTGCTGCTGCTGCTGCTGCTGAGGAGGAGGAGGAGGAGGAGGAGGAGGAGGAGGAGGAGGAGGAGGAGGAGGAGGAGGAGGAGGAGGAGGAGGAGGAGGAGGAGGAGGAGGAGGAGGAGGAGGACGACGACGACAAACGACGACGACGGCGACGATGACGGCGACGACGGCGGAGACGGACGATGGGAACGAGTACTTTTGTTCTCTAAAAGTACACCGTCTTGTGACACAGATATAACGCAGAACTGTTCTCCTTTTTGATATTGCTCGATTGCCACTAAGAGCGAAGTGACCCGACTCTTGGCTGTCCCGCTAGACGCGAGTGACGTTTTTAATGGCATTCATTATACTGCAGGATTCCTATATGGAACCTACTCGCGTACGTTCCGATTCGTGCAAATGTGTTAGTAGATATGACATTAACACCACAGTAAATATATAAAGCTTTCACTTACTATAGTCGGGAGCCATATTTACTAACACATTTGCAACATGCATGCATTAGTAGTGTAATTATAGCTTTCTGTCGTTACGAACAAACTGAGCCAAGATGAATGTATATGGGAAAGTCCCAATATATGCAGAGTAGTCTATGATCATACATTCCAAGAAGCACTGTTTTATGATGCTGCAACCACAGCTGCAGACTAGTGCTGCGGAATTTATAATTAGGCCTACATCAGTGCATATGATAATGTCGTACAGCCTGCGCATGCGCTACTCAGCGGTGTCAGCGGACGCACACAACATTGCTATGAGACACAAGACTGACATAGAAGCTGTGCCATGGGTTGCGCGCGTTGTATATACTGAGCCTCCAGCATGCTGTTTTAATTTGAACCCTATGTGGTATCAGACCTTGTAGTGTCCTCCGCTTATGCAAGCAAAATGTATTTCAGTTCGCACATAGAAACGGTATGGTTATACTTGAAAATAGGAAGTCGATAGCACCGACAGTAGATACATTGATATGATTTGGATGCTATGTAAATAATTGGAACAGTATTCATGCAGCAAAATCACCCTTCTGAATAGTTTTTCAAGTTTTCAAAATTTTTTATTTTCCCTGAAGTCCAAATGGTCCTTACGCATCCTAAATTGGACTATCCAAGTTATTAGGCGCTAAATATTATAATTAGCCATACATTTCAATGCGAGCGTTACTTTTCTTTTGCTTACCCTGGAAAATTTGATAAAGTATCATAAGGGTGATTTTGCTGCACTGTTCCAATTATTATAGAAACTGATAAAAAAATTCACGAGAATAGCAGAACGTCGACCATATACATAACAATGTCTCAGTAATATCCTGAAATTTCTAGCTGAGTCCTGATTATATTTAGTAGTACCCGAACACGACGAGTGTTTAGGTCTTAAACTTTTAAGTCCTAACCGATTAGGTTCTTAACCAAGTAATGGCCATACATATATAGCTGAGTTCATGCACATGTTAATGAACATGATATGACATATGCTTTATTGTATGGCCGTAGCACATAAATATGCTGTTGCAACAGCAGTACAACACTCTATATAGGTCTACGGTCTTAACACTTTGACTGCCACGCGCAAATTTATATGCCACTCAGTTATGTCTCTCCAAGTGACAAATTCAAGTAAAATAATTACATTAAGCTGTGAAAATGCGACATCCAGCCAAATACAAATAAGGGCGGTGGAAGGTTGTACACATGCTGGGACAATCGATGATTGCTATCCAGAAATCTGGCGAAGCTGGCTAGGGTATGTAGTTACGGCGGTGCTGCTGTTTTTGTACGCGTTTGTCTTCCCAAAGCCGAGGCGTTTAATTGGGGTTTTACGGTAATTATAAACTAAACGCGTACGCTGGAAAATACATGCACTATATATTTTAACAAGTACAAAAAGCATGTCTCGTGGCCTTATAGTCAGGTTCAATAAAATATAGAATATGCGTTTAATAATAATTATAAGTGTCATCCCGAAAAGAGCGGTGGCCATGTTTTTTTGGTGTCTCCAGCTATTATTTACAACCTGTAACTGAACTGGGGACACCAAAAAACATGGCCGCCGCTCTTCCGCGGGATGACACTGCAACCTCTCTATAGCTGATGCTTATACAAATTAGCAATTAAATCAGTTTTATGAAAACCAGCCTTGGCATGCATTGAAGAAGTTATATTATGGATGGTGCACGCCTTAATTCCCACAGTGTTACCAAATCCCTTCCACACTCATGCAGCCATTTCTTTGAGGTTCCCAAGATATATGCAACCAAAAAACCAATATGCAATAGCCTCCTCTGTGTACTATCAGGCCACAGCAACAGATGCAGGATATCCAGATCACTCCATCATCATGCAGTGACAGCAGTGGCGATAATGCACAGGTCTTGTACCCACACTTGCAATTTTAATATGAACAGAAAAATATATTTTGGCATAAAATGCAACATTTGTACAACACTGTTTTCTTATGAACATCAGAGAATACACATAAAATGATTGCAAAGGAGCAAGATGAGGCACACAACGGTATGCCTAACTAACAAATGAGGTGTCTAATAGCTCCAGTGCAGATGGTCTTTGAGATTTGTCCCTGTGAGAGAAATAATTACATCATATATGACTGACTATTTTTATAACCCATGGCAATACATCTTGCAACCACTTTCTCTCTGGACAAGATAAACTGAAATATACCACAGTGGATGCTATGTTTTTCGCCTATTTGCCAAACTCACTTTTTTTGGAAAATTAGTTAGAAGGGTTTTAATTGCACAAATACCAATTTTGCTAAAGTACAACTCTCTATACGATGTTTGGAGCTATTTCTAGCCTTGTAACCACTTCTGCTCAGAACCAGCGTTCATTTAGGCCAAGAGGGTAAGACCCGCTACCGGAAACAGGACACTTTTTTCCACAACGTTTCTGCATTGATAAATAACAAACTTGCTCACCTGGTTAGTGTGGATAGGTTCGATCAAATTCTGACAATATCCTATCATCCTAGTGACAAACAAGAACTAAACTCCCTTACGTCTCGACTCCAGACCCAAATATGGGTCATGCGCAGGCCAAACCAATATTGTGGGGTCCAGAGAGCCGACGTTATTCGACACTAGCATGATAAAGCAGTGAATCCAAGTAGTGGACTACCAAATACATGTAGTAACTTCATTTTGACTATCTCTAAGTCGCAGTCACATTTAAAAGAAAGGTATATACAACTAAAAAGGCCATTTACATTTTGTACATGACTACGCCAACTGAAGGCATAACTCTTGTTGTGGCCTCATATTCGTTCGAAACGAACTCGAAATATGTATTAAAACTTGCACTAAACGTCCTTGGAAAAAAGTGTCCTTGACATCGATAAATTTAGAACCGTGTCACTTAGAATTGGTATAGCTTAGGGTCCATTATAGATATGAGGCAGGAAACAACGCCAAACGTCTTGACGATGATTGAAATATCTAAAAATATACTTCTACTGGTAAATGCTGTTTTCGTTTCCGACTAATTTTCCCAAAGTTGGGGTTCGACGAAAAAAGTATTCGATTTTCGATTAATTCACGGACCTGGTTGCAAGTACTTAATGAGTAAAGTAACTGTTCCTTGGTCCAAGCATTTCTTGTTAGCGAACGGCAATAGCAACAGCTGGGATACAAACTCACTTGATAAAACATAGTCTGAGGAAATGTTCTGCGTGTTCCGAGCAGTGGGGAGGCAGGTTTGGTCGTGTCTCCTCTGTCACTATCTTAAACATGGCGGCTGTTGGCTCGTACTCGTACCACGGAGGGTGGCACTTCAACATCTCCACCACTGTGGCACCTAAACTCCTACATATGTAAGTGGTATGTGTGTGGGTGTGAGGTGTAAGATGTGATAGTTATCTGTCCAGCTACATGTAGTTAAACAAAAACATAACATCCAAACAACCATTTCAATTGCTTTAAGCAACCAAATGACCACCTTCCTCCTAACCACCACTGTCAAACCTAGCTAATACATACATATGCACACACAAAAACACACATGCACACACACAAGGCACACACACACACACACACACACACAGGTACACACATGCATGTACGCACACATACACACAGTTCCTCACCATATATCAGCCTTCTCTGTGTATGGATCTCCCTTGATCACCTCTGGGGCCATCCAGTATGGAGTGCCCTGTACTGACTTCAAACCTCCAGTCCTCCCACTGCGGATGGTCTAGAGTGTGCAGGACAGGGGAGGAGTATTTATGTAAGGACAGGGGAGGAGTATTTATGTAAGCACAGGTGAGGAGTATTTATAAAAGGACAGGGGAAGAGTATTTAAGTAAGGACAGGCGAGGAGTATATATGTAAGGACAGGGGAAGAGTATTTATGAAAGGACAGGGGAGGAGTATTTATGTAAGGACAGGGGAGGAGTATTTAAGTAAGGACAGGGGAGGAGCATTTATCCAATCTACATGTAACCACAGTACATGTATGTCCCCTTATCAGACCTGAAATGTACATGTACTGTATGTGTATCTGCAGCACCTTACAGTGTACATGTATTGCATGCTCTGGTGGGCAGTACCTGGAGCCTCTTTGATGCCCCAAAGTCCGCCAATTTGATGTTGCCGTTGGAATCTCTAAGGATGTTTGCGCCTTTGATGTCCCTGTGCACAATCTTGTTGTCGTGCAGGTAGGCCACACCCTCCAATATCTGCCTCGTGTACTTGCGCGCGAGGGTCTCTGTCAGAGCACCTGTGTCCCTCAAGTGTTGGTAGACTGAACCCTGTGCAAGGACATGAGTGTGTGACAAAGACAACCATTTCATGCCCACACACATATCACACAAGCACACACACACACTTATGCATATGTACTCACACAAGGTGGTGTGTAGTTTTAAGGAAAGCATTTGATCAACTAATTATTAACTATTCCCACACTACATGTACATCATTATTTGTTAATAAACTGCGACAACCCCAAGCATGTAACTATTAATAAACAGGAACACACCCCGGCATGTAACTATTAATAAACAGGAACACACCCAGGCATGTAACTATTAGTAAACAGGGACACGCTATGTAACTACACAGGGACATACCCCAGGCATGAACTCCATGAATATGCACAGTTTTCCATCCCCTCTGTCTGTGCCGAAGTAGGTGACAATACGCTCATGTCTCAAGTTCTTCAGCAGCTGAAGTTCTGTCTCAAATGAACGCACCTCCTTCAGATGGTGAGATACAATAAAATAACTTAGTATGGCACATTGACTATGCTGCAGTTAATTAATTAACAATGCTACACAGTTAGATTACCCGGATGCACAAAATGATCCATATATGGTCATGCCCTTTCAGTACTAATTCTTTTAAACCAGTCCATCAAACAGTAGACAAGCACATGTACACATACCCCCCTAGGGTGCACATGTACACATACCCCCCTAGGGTGCACATGTACACATATCCCCCTAGGGTGCACATGTACACACACACCCTAGGATGCACATGTACACATATCCCCCTAGGGTGCACATGTACACATACCCCCCTAGGGTGCACATGTACACATATCCCCCTAGGGTGCACATGTACACATACCCCCCTAGGGTGCACATGTACACATACCCCCCTAGGTGCACATGTACACATACCCCCCTAGGGTGCACATGTACACATACCCCCCTGACAGTCATGACAATAGACATTAAACCAGCTGTTCACAAACTACAGCTTCCAAACATATGTGTAAATTTGCACCCTAGGGGGTAATGTGTACATGTGCACCCTAGGGGGTATGTGTACATGTGCACCCTAGGGGGATATGTGTACATGTGCATCCTAGGGGGGTATGTGTACATGTGCACCCTAGGGGGATATGTGTACATGTGCATCCTAGGGGGTGTGTGTACATGTGCACCCTAGGGGGATATGTGTACATGTGCATCCTAGGGGGGTATGTGTACATGTGCACCCTAGGGGGATATGTGTACATGTGCATCCTAGGGGGTGTGTGTACATGTGCACCCTAGGGGGTAATGTGTACATGTGCACCCTAGGGGGTATGTGTACATGTGCACCCTAGGGGGATATGTGTACATGTGCATCCTAGGGGGGTATGTGTACATGTGCACCCTAGGGGGATATGTGTACATGTGCATCCTAGGGGGTGTGTGTACATGTGCACCCTAGGGGGATATGTGTACATGTGCATCCTAGGGGGGTATGTGTACATGTGCACCCTAGGGGGATATGTGTACATGTGCACCCTAGGGGGATATGTGTACATGTGCACCCTAGGGGGATATGTGTACATGTGCACCCTAGCACAAGTGTACACATGGGTGCGTACCGGATAGCTCAACTAGGAGGATGGATTGTTGTAAGTGTATTTAGGTCTTACTTCTCTTAGACCAATCCTAAAAGGACTTGTACTAAGTATCGTTAAATGTAACTACTGTAGACCTCATCAATGTCCTAATGGAAAAGAGTTTTTATTACTGTACACATGTACCCCCTAGGATGACTGTACACATGTACCCCTAGGATGACTGTACTCATGTACCCCCCTAGGATAACTGTACTCATGTACCCCCCTAGGATGACTGTACTCATGTACCCCCCTAGGATGACTGTACTCATGTTCCCCCCTAGGATGACTGTACTCATGTACCCCCCTAGGATGACTGTCACGATGACAGAAATTGAAGCACTTTTACTTTCAGCCCAAACTCATACACGTTTCAATTACATTCTTATATCTAGTGCCTAAATATATCTTACACATGTCCACGCAAACCTCCACATGGTCACACATATCACCTCCACATGGTCACACATATCACCTCCACATGGTCACAAATATCACCTCCACATGGTCACACATATCACCTCCACATGGTCACACATATCACCCCCACATGGTCACACATACACTGTAAATGTATCACCTCACATGGTCACACATAACCTCCACATGGTCACACATAACCTCCACATGGTCACACATAACCTCCACATGGTCACACATATCACCTCCACATGGTCATACATATCACCTCACATGGTCACACATATCACCTCCACATGCCACACTTCTCCAATGGCACAGGACACAACTAACCCGCTGCATGTGCAAGGCTTCGGTGGTGGGGGCGCCATGGTCGATATGATCAATGTCTACCATCTTAACAGCCAGTTCCCTGCCTGTGTCCTGGTCATGACAGATGAACACCTGTTGGGAGGCAAAGGGAAGGGGGAGGGGGAGGGGAAGGGGAGGGGGAGGGGAAGGGGGAGGGAGAGGGGAGGGGGAGGGGAAGGGGAGGGGACGGGGACGGGGAGGGGGAGGGAGAGGGGGAGGGGGAGCGAAGGGGAGGGGGAGGGGGAGGGGAAGGGAGATTGAACACACATTTGTACCCATAGGCACACTGTATGTGCAAATGTAGTATTGATGCTGGTCCAGTACTGTCTAATTGTGACCATTTGGTACCACAAGACTTGATACATGATGCTGCTTACCTGTCCGAAGGCCCCAGACCCAAGAAGCTTCCCTTTCCTCCAGTTGGTGGGGGCAGTCACTGAACAAGAGAACAAAAACATGACAATATGGCCCAACACTAAAGAGAACAGGCACATGTGCTGGAGTTGTGAATCAAATAACCATTATTAATAATTTACACTGCAAGTCTACGCCCTCACTGCAATGTCCCCATGTAAGGTAAATTATATCTGATCAGTGAAGGATGTCCCGACACACATTGAAGACCAGGGATACGGTACTACACATAAATATACATGTACTTGTAGTTTTTCAAGTTTTCAAATTTTCTGTGAACTACAAAGAGCCTCTATCAGTTATTAAGGTACTGAATTTATAATTAACCACACTTTTATTTTCCTTGTCTTGAAAATTTTGACAAGGTAATACATGTATATATCACAAGGTGATTATGCTCTGGATATTGTCCCATATGCCTCCAATGTGACCTAAAGCAAGTGATGCATCACTGATCAAAAACAGTGAATTAAGCTACGCAAATGAGACATCCATACTTTCTCCACGCCATTAACACCACGCACAATCAATGGACGTTTATCCGATCACTAACCAAACATGAGGCCAACAGCAATGTGCGTATTTCCATATGCTGCAACAGTGGACCCCTCAAGTGTTACTTCCACTCCTCCCCCCTCCACCCCCCTCAGGTTCACCGTTATGGAGAAGGGTATGCATACCATCAGCCCCCTGTATAACAACATTCGCCTAAACGAAACTGGTAACAGAGATGGCAAGCATTCCTTGTCCTTATCAGTATGAACACTTGTACTGTTCTTGAATCATTAAGTAAATACTACCTATAATAGGCATTCTAATTTGCATGCTAGCCATTGATAGTGGCGAGACGATGGACAGGAGCTGTTGTTTAGCTGCCTGCCTAGCTTGCTATTACATCCCATAATAAACAAAGGGTTACAATTCAATATGGGTATGAGTGTGGCCACACCCACCCAGGTGCTGATATATGAGGGCCACACCCATGCGATGTGTTTCAAATGGCTTCATTACAAATAATAATAAAGTTATAGGGCTTCTGAGACAGACCCCACTATTCCTTCCACCCCCACCCCCACCCCCCCCAAACACAAATAAATATTTCATGCGTAGCTAATGCTTCAAAACATTAATTTGCCCCACTGTTCACAGCCCCACTGTTCACAAAATGGAAACTTCACAGTGGCTTGCACAGCTGGCTTAATTTTTAGTTGTAGTATTATGAAATTCACACAACCATTTAAAAGAGTTCTGTCTTGCTAATAGTCCACCTAAGCCCATGTATGTCCGCCCTAAAAAGCACAGCTAACAGTCCACCTAAGCCCATGTATGTGAGCCTTCAGAACAGTACACCTACATGTAAGCTTATGTCAGCCTTCAGTAGCACAGCTGTCATTACCACAGCAATAGGCCATTACGTTAAAACAATGACCGAGCCCCCCCCTGCATATGCACAATGTTTTTGTTTTGTCCCCACTACCAGCTGATCCCCCCCCCCCCTTCCCATACCAACAGCCCCCATACCAGCTGATCCCCCCCCCTTCCCATACCAACAGCCCCCATACCAGCTGATCCCCCCCCCCTTCCCATACCAACAGCCCCCATACCAGCTGATCCCCCCCCCTTCCCATACCAACAGCCCCCATACCAGCTGATTCCCCCCCTTCCCATACCAACAGCCCCCATACCAGCTGATCCCCCCCCTTCCCATACCAACAGCCCCCATACCAGCTGATCCCCCCCCCCCCTTCCCATACCAACAGCCCCCATACCAGCTGATCCCCCCCCCCTTCCCATACCAACAGCCCCCATACCAGCTGATCCCCCCCCTCCCATACCAACAGCCCCCATACCAGCTGATCCCCCCCCCCTTCCCATACCAACAGCCCCCATACCAGCTGATCCCCCCCCTTCCCATACCAACAGCCCCCATACCAGCTGATCCCCCCCCCCTTCCCATACCAACAGCCCCCATACCAGCTGATCCCCCCCCCCCCTTCCCATACCAACAGCCCCCATACCAGCTGATCCCCCCCCCCTTCCCATACCAACAGCCCCCATACCAGCTGATCCCCCCCCCTTCCCATACCAACAGCCCCCATACCAGCTGATCCCCCCCCCTTCCCATACCAACAGCCCCCATACCAGCTGATCCCCCCCCTTCCCATACCAACAGCCCCCATACCAGCTGATCCCCCCCCCTTCCCATACCAACAGCCCCCATACCAGCTGATCCCCCCCCCCTTCCCATACCAACAGCCCCCATACCAGCTGATCCCCCCCCCCCTTCCCATACCAACAGCCCCCATACCAGCTGATCCCCCCCCCCCCCCTTCCCATACCAACAGCCCCCATACCAGCTGATCCCCCCCCTTCCCATACCAACAGCCCCCATACCAGCTGATCCCCCCCCCTTCCCATACCAACAGCCCCCATACCAGCTGATCCCCCCCCCTTCCCATACCAACAGCTCCCATACCAGCTGATCCCCCCCCTTCCCATACCAACAGCTGTATGTCCTTGGGTATAACACATGCACAGTACACACCCATCCCTTTGAAGTACACACCCATCCCTTTGAAGTACCAAGAAGCATGGGCAGATATGAGAGGAGAGAAAAGGGGGAGGGAGAGGAGAAGAGTGAGGGAGGAGAGGGGTAGGAGAGGGGTGATGGAGGAGAGGGGTGGTGGAGGAGAGTGAGAGAAGACGAGTGAAGGAGAGGGGTGAGGGAGGACGGGGTGACGGAGTGCAAAACCACAAGGATGGGGTGTCGAGAGCTCACCGTTGTTGGGTACGTTGAGGTGGGCAAGGTTCTGTAGGGCCAGCTCACTCTCACTGGTCCTCTTCCCCAGGGACTCAGCACTGGAGCCCCCACTAGAGGGGGGGTGGAGGGAAGCCATTACCTGGCTGTGTGCGAGGTTCTTCGGCTTGCGCTGGTTCACGGCCTTTGGATCGTTGAGAGGGTAAGTCCGATATACTGCGGGGGGGGGGGGGGGGGGGGGGAGAGATAGCATTATTAGACTGTCCACCACCCCCTCTCACCCACCCCCCCACAATGGCTGTGCACAGGCAAAGAGTGTCTTTGTAAAAATTTATTCTCTCACTGTTTTTAAAAAGTGGTGAGTCTTTGGGGTACAGCCAATCTGTTAGACCATACTAGGCTATTGATTAATTAACAACAAATGACCTAGTTAGTAAGATTTGTGTGCAGGGTGCAATCACATGAGGTAAGGTGTAATTACATGAGGTAAGGTGCAATCACATGAGGTAAGGTGTAATCACATGAGGTAAGGTGTAATTACATGAGGTAAGGTGTAATTACATGAGGTAAGGTGTAATTACATGAGGTAAGGTGTAATTACATGAGGTAAGGTGTAATTACATGAGGTAGGTGTAATTACATGAGGTAAGGTGTAATTACATGAGGTAAGGTGTAATTACATGAGGTAAGGTGTAATCACATGAGGTAAGGTGTAATTACATGAGGTAAGGTGTAATTACATGAGGTAAGGTGTAATTACATGAGGTAAGGTGTAATCACATGAGGTAAGGTGTAATCACATGAGGTAAGGTGTAATCACATGAGGTAAGGTGTAATTACATGAGGTAAGGTGTAATCACATGAGGTAAGGTGTAATCACATGAGGTAAGGTGTAATCACATGAGGTAAGGTGTAATTACATGAGGTAAGGTGTAATCACATGAGGTAAGGTGTAATCACATGAGGTAAGGTGTAATTACATGAGGTAAGGTGTAATCACATGAGGTAAGGTGTAATCACATGAGGTAAGGTGTAATTACATGAGGTAAGGTGTAATCACATGAGGTAAGGTGTAATCACATGAGGTAAGGTGTAATCACATGAGGTAAGGTGTAATTACATGAGGTAAGGTGTAATCACATGAGGTAAGGTGTAATTACATGAGGTAAGGTGTAATCACATGAGGTAAGGTGTAATCACATGAGGTAAGGTGTAATCACATGAGGTAAGGTGTAATTACATGAGGTAAGGTGTAATCACATGAGGTAAGGTGTAATCACATGAGGTAAGGTGTAATTACATGAGGTAAGGTGTAATCACATGAGGTAAGGTGTAATCACATGAGGTAAGGTGTAATTACATGAGGTAAGGTGTAATCACATGAGGTAAGGTGTAATCACATGAGGTAAGGTGTAATTACATGAGGTAAGGTGCAATCACATGAGGTAAGGTGTAATCACATGAGGTAAGGTGTAATTACATGAGGTAAGGTGTAATTACATGAGGTAAGGTGTTCGTTCAAACTCCACATGGTTTCTCACCACTCTAGCAATACACCACTCTAGTGGGGGCAATTTTCCAATACCCCCAGCGGGACTCATACAATGTCTCCAGGGGGCGCATCCCATGCCCCCCCAGGGGGAGTCATACAATGGGGCCATTACTAACACCTCATGCAGACTGCTCACATGATTTTTGGTCTTGGCTTATCTCCATGCTAGCAGCCCTTGACCTCTCCCTAGGGTATGTCCTGTGCATGCTGGCCACATCATCCTCGGGGGTGTACATGCCGTCTGGTATGCAAGGGGTTAAAATGACTTAACACACATATCCAGGTGAATGTACACATACGTGTAGACACATGGGTGTGGCCTTCACAACGGCAGAACATACAAAGTACATGTAGTAAACACACAATTGTAAGACCACCTTGTAACCATGGTTACTTTGTCTTATCACAACTCAATGATCATTCACACAATCAGTGATGATCAGTCACATGACAGTCACATGATCACAGGCACATGATCACAGGCACATGATCACACAGTCACTCAATGATCACAAAAAGGCCTCAGCCATTATAATGACCCCACCCCCCACTCCCACCCCCACTCCCCCTCCCTCACCAATGCCATCCAGGTGAGGTCCATTCCTCTGTCGCATCTCATTGCTCCAGCTGTCAGGAAAGACAGAGCATGGTGAAGGGGCTCTCCCCTAGCCTGGGTGGGTCACAAAGTGAACGGGAGGAGGGATAGCTCACCTCACGTTGTCTGGCGGGGAGTGTGAATCATAGGTGAACTCCGAAGGTGTTGAGGGAATGGACTGAACTGAAGGCTCAGGGCTTGGTGGTGTGAAGTGCTACACACATAGAAAAGGGAAGGCACATGGTGGGGATTTGGCGGGACAGGAACATGTATATTACACACAATAGATGCTACACGTACATGTACCAACATGCACCATCACACCACCACACACATGCACCACCACACCACCACACACATGCACCACCACACCACCACACACATGCACCACCACACCACTACCACATGCACCACCACACCACCACACACATGCACCACCACACCACCACACACATGCACCACCACACCACCACCACACACATGCACCACCACACCACCACCACACCACCACACACATGCACCACCACACCACCACACACATGCTCCACCACATCACCACACACATGCACCACCACACCACCACCACACCACCATCACATGCACCACCACACCACCACACACATGCTCCACCACACCACCACACACATGCACCACCACACCCCCACACACATGCACCACCACCCCCACACACATGCACCACCACACCACCACACACATGCACCACCACATGCACCACCACACACATGCACCACCACACCACCACACACATGCACCACCACATGCACCACCACACACATGCACCACCACACCACCACACACATGCACCACCACACCACCACCACACACATGCACCACCACACCATCACACACATGCTCCACCACACCACCACCACACCACCACCACACACATGCACCACCACACCACCACACACATGCTCCACCACACCACCACCACACCACCACCACATGCCCTCCAACACATACACAAGTATGTACATGTATTACTAACCTGCTCAACTCCCGGGTGCCCATCCTCGACTTCAGGTATGAACTTACCACCCTCCTGCAAGGAAAAAATAGGCACCTCCTCTAGCACATGTCCACACCAGCACAGTCCACACCAGCACATGTCCACACCAGCACATGTCCACACCAGCACATGTCCACAACAGCACATGTCCACAACAGCACATGTCTACCCACACCAGCACATGTCCACACCAGCACATGTCCACAACAGCACATGTCTACCCACACCAGCACATTCTCACTCACAACAGCACGCATCCATGCAGCTCGCAACAATGGAAAACATCACACCGGCAACAACGAAAAATTAGATTGAATTACATGGTAGCCCAACACCAAACAAACATTAAACAAAAACCTATCATATTTATTACAATGCACCCTCATTCCCCCCACCACCACCCTGCCTGCTAAACAAATCCAACATGCATGCGACTCGGTATGAGTATGGAAGGAGGGCAAAAAGGAGGAGGGGTGGGAGAGAGGGAAGAAGGGTCGAGGAGGGAAAGAGGGGAGAGGGGAGAGGGGAGAGGGGAGAGGGGGAGGAGAGGTGAGAACAGGCAGACCTGGTAGTCTTTGGGAACGGCAGGGACGTGTGGCTCAGCTATAAACCATGGGGGAGGTGAGGCACTCCTCTGGTGCTCCGAGTGACCAGGGAAGGTGCGAAAGGGATCAGGACTGGCCCTGAACCCTTCCTCCTCGTCTCTGAGGTAGGGATAAGGCTCAGAGGTTGACCTGGGGGAGAGGGGAAGATGTGAGAGGAGGTGGGGATGGGGAGGAGGTGGGGAGGAGGTGGGGATGGGAAGGAGGTGTGCGAGAACAGCGATGGGGAGGAGGGATGCAGGAGGAGTGTGAGTTGTGGGAGGTGGGTGAGGAGAAAAGGTGAAGATGAATTATATAAACAGGTACATGTATGTGTTATCTCTGTACATGTACATGTACATGTATGTCAACACATTAGAACTGTACGTGCACAGGTACTTATACTGCTGACATACCAAGGTGATAAGAACATCCCCTCCCTCCCCCCTCCCTCCTCCCTCCTCCCTCCCTCCTCCCTCCCTCCTCCCCTACCGCAAGCCTTTCAACACAACACTCCATAACCTACCTGGAAGACAGTCTGACGCCATGTTCTCTCTCCATCTGAGGACAAAAAATAACACATTACAACACCAAGTACAAATCATGTACCTCACCTGATATCAATTACATTGCTATTACACCCAACATCAATTACACCCTCGATTGCACTCTCGATTACACCCTCGATTACACCCTTGATTACACCCTCAATTACACCCTTGATTACACTTGAGATACATGTTACTACACTTACACATCCATGGGATCAATAATTTCAACTACAAACCATACAAATAACACCTTCTATCAAGTACACCAAATATTAATTACACATGACAGGTGACAGGGTGACAAAACAAAACCAATGAGGGGGTGGTGGTATATCATTAAGCAACAGATGTATATATTGTCCGTATGCACATGTTAAACACAGAAGCACACCCTCTCCACCCTCCCACTCAGCACTCCACCCTCCCACTTAGCACTCCACCCCTCCCATTCTACACTCCACCCCTCCCACCAGCACTCCACCCCTCCCACTCAGCACTCCACCCCTCCCATTCTACACTCCACCCCTCCCATTCTACACTCCACCCCTCCAATTCTACACTCCACCCCTCCCATTCTACACTCCACCCCTCCCATTCTACACTCTACCCCTCCAATTCTACACTCCACCCCTCCCATTCTACACTCCACCCCTCCAATTCTACACTCCACCCCTCCCATTCTACACTCCACCCCTCCTATTCTACACTCCACCCCTCCAATTCTACACTCCACCCCTCCAATTCAACACTCCACCCCTCCAATTCTATACTCCACCCCTCCCATTCTACACTCCACCCCTCCCATTCTACACTCTACCCCTCCAATTCTACACTCCACCCCTCCCATTCTACACTCCACCCCTCCTATTCTACACTCCACCCCTCCCATTCTACACTCCACCCCTCCAATTCTACACTCCACCCCTCCCATTCTACACACATTACATCCCTCCACTACATGTACATACTACACATAATATGGTCTGGTCCCACTGGGGTACAATGGTCCCACTGGGGGTACAATGGTCCCACTGAGGGTACAATGGTCCCACTGGGGGTACAATGGTCCCACTGGGGGTACAGTGGTCCCACTATGGGTACAGTGGTCCCCTACAGTTGTCCCACTAGGGGTACAGTGGTCACAGCACTTGGTCCCACAGGGGGTACAGAGGTCCTATTGGAAGGTGGGGGTCCCACTACACGTAAGAGTGTAGGGGTACTCACAGTGAAGTCAGCAGGAGAAGGGGAAGGTGGTGAATCGTCCTCTGTGGGAGAGAGGTATGGCGGGGACAGGCTCCACTCTGCAGACTCTGGCGGGGATAGGACCATCCTCATGTAGGGTGTGTGGTTCTGGGACTGGTGCAGCAGTACAGCTTGGTCCAGGTCACCCTGAGAGGTGATGAGCTGGTGGTCCTTTTGCTGCAGTGGGGAAGGGGAGGAGGTGGTGGAGGACGCGGTAAAATGATCAACGTGCAGACACTGGTTTCCTTGGAAACAAATCGAAGGGGGAAGCATTGTGCATGTGTCAGGGTGGAAGGAGGAGGAGAGGAGGAGGAGGGATGGGTGGAGGTGGAGGAAGGGGGAGGAGAAGAGGGATGAGGAGGAGGGGAAGGAGGGGAGAAGAGAGGATGGGGAGGAGGAGGGGAGGAGGGAATAGGAGAGCAGGGATGGTACAGTACCTCAATATTATAACAGTAGATGTTGAGGTGTTGACCAAAGGTGTTGAAGACATGTGACATCAAGACATCCAAAATGACAGGTTTGTTGAAGAGGGATATTCTGGAGGGGAGACGAGATGAACCATTGCCATGGATACAAAAGACCACCCACGTACTCAAACCACGCACTACTGCAAAAATTCATACAAGTACATACCTAAGTCCTGGGCACACATATACCAGTTAGCTGTTGCTAAGCAACTAAAGGTAACATTGCTTGCAAATAGGGTTGTAAAGGTGTTAATGTGCAAATGCATTTTTAAGAGGTTTAATGAGCTAAACAGCATGCAAGCAAGTTAGAATGCTGAAGACACAGCCGTAAAACAAAAGGGTTAATGCACTAATGCAGAGGCAATTGCTTTATTTTTGCTTGCTTTAAACACATGAGTGATCATGCTTCCCATATTGTAGGGTTAATATGGTAGCAGCCATCTTGTTGGGAGCAAAGGGTTAATGCATTCGAAGGCATTAAAGGGTTAATATGGTAACAGCCATGTGTTGAGAGCAAAGGGTTAATGCGCTCAGAAGCATTAAAGGGTTAATATAAATGACTAGTATGTTACGAAAGGTTCCGGCAGATCACGCTGCAGGTGGTTAAATGTGCAAATAGGGAACAGTAGACTGGAATGAAGTTAATGACTGAACGCCCACAACGGTGTGATTACAACAGACAATCCCCACAATGGTGTCATGATAACAAATGATCTCCATAATAGTGCCATGACAACAGACAATCTCCATAATGGCGCCATGACAACAGACAATCCCCATAATGGTGTCATGACAACAGATGCTCCTCCTCACCTCTTATCCTCTCCAAATTCTAACTTGATTCTTACATTGTTATCCTGTGACTGGAAAGAAGATTGGAACTATAGCAACAATGAATGGTAAACATAGAGAGAGACAGGGGTAACCATAGCAACAATGAAAGGTAACCATAGAGACACAGGGTAACCAATGATAACAGGCAACCATAGAGAGACACAGGTGTAACCACAGCAAATGGTACAGCGATGACACATGGAATGGATGGGATGGGGAGGAGAGGGAGGGATGGGATGGGGGGAGAGGGAGAAATGGGATGGGGAGGAGGGAGGAATGGATGGCAAGGAGATGGGGAATGGGATGGGGAGGAGAGGGGAATGGGACAGGGAGGAGAGGGAAGAATAGGATGGGGAGGAGAGGGAGACAGAGGGTCAACTGCTGGGGAGGATCCAGGATTTCAGAAAAGGGGGGCTTGTTAATTAATATTCATTAAAGCAGGGGAGGGGTACCCTTCCTGTCCAGCTATGGGGTCTGGGGCGGAGCCCCAGTTGCCAACGCTTTTTTATTATATCATGCGCAAAACACTGCTTAACGTCATGATACTGCCTTGATGTTTGTTTGTGTTACTAATGATTATTCATTGCGGGTTTGAAAGGGGGAGGGGGGGGTTGCAACCTCCCAACCCCCCCTCCCCCCCCTGGATCCGCCATCGAACTGTATGAGAAAAGGTTGGTGGTGAAGTGAAAGTGAAAATGGCTGCAGGAGAACTTAAGTACATGCAACATGATAACATGACAAACGTTGGCTACCACAGATCTATACTAGTGTTCAGTGAATTTCCCCTACTAAGGAACAATGATCCATCAGTACACATTTCCTGGAAGGATATTCATAGCGGCATTATATACAACATACACACACACATGCACACACATGCACACACACACACACACACACACACACACACACATAATGCACAGGGACATGGCTACATACACTACCCATGGACAATAGAAGGGGTGTGGTCAGAAGCATACCCTGCCGAACAATGTGAACTTCGGCTGTGGTTGGGTCTGGGGAAGAGAATTTGTTCTTGACCTCATGCCTATCAGCAGGTTGTGGTGGATGGACTGAGAGAGCTCTTGAACCTCGTCTGAGGACGTGTGTGTGTGTGTATGTGTGTGTGTGGGTGTTTATATGTGTGCATGTGAATACGTACATGTGTGGATGTGTGTGCACATGTGGTAAATGCAAAGGTGTGTATGAACACGTAGTGCATACAAGTAGCAGAAAGACAATGGGGGTGTGCTAACCATGGGGGTGTACTAACCATGGGGGTGTGCTAACCATGGGGTGTGTGCTACCCATGGGGGTGTGCTAACCATGGGGGTGGGCTAACTACCTATGGTGTGCACGTATTATCCATCCCAACGTGACGTTTGTGCACACAGAAGTGCTCAGGTAAAGGTTACGGGGCTGTGTGGGGTTGTGTTTGTTTCACAGAGGTACGTTGTTTGTTGGTCCTTCCAGGCACTTGTGTATGTGAATACCTCCATACAACAGAATGTGTATCGGCTGTCATACCGTCACAAGTACGTGACAGCACAGAACACTTACACATTCACCGACACTGATCAGACGAATGTCCATACTTAAACGCAACCACACAGATCGTGCTCACAAACGCATACACACATCACACATACACACACACACACACACACACACACACACACACACACACACACACACTTACCAGCCATTGTG
>OY811976.1:6228371-6320871 GCA_963681505.1 Eunapius fragilis | reverse complement strand
ACGATTTGCGGGGCCGCCACGTGACCGCACCTTCTAAGAGAACCTAGCAACCTCGCCCTGCTACACTAAAGCGCTCAAGGTTGCGAGACAGCACGAACAAGCGTGTCGGCTCCTCGGAGAACCGCTTCGCTTTCAAGCGCTGAAGCTTAGAGACAGGGAGAACGTGATTACACCCAGCAGTGCTCACGTGAGTTGCCCCCCACCCGCCACTACCTACATGCCCGTTATGCTAGTACACTTACTCGAATTGACAGTCCATATCCATGTTTGGGCAAGAACTGTATTTAGGTGTTTCCCCTTGCATTAAGAGATCAGCCGGGGGCGGGGCAGTATCCAGGAAAGGCGTAGTAAATAATGGTAATGGGAAATATGCATGGTGGCTGTGAGGATAATAGCACCATAATTCAGACAACCATCAACCATTCACTTACACAGCCAGAGGTACAATTGTTGCCTGTCATGTTGCAAATTATTGGGGGGGGGGGGGGGAGCTTCTATCCACGTGTGTGTGTGTGTGTATGAATCTCTGTATGTAGGATGTACATAGCTGTGTATCACAACTCATGCCCATAGAACCATTCCAAATGTGAAAATAGTTTCCCTTCCGGACCTTTTTTTGATTCCCCATACTGGTTGGAGGCTATTATCCATTAAATCATATTATGCATGTGTGCCTCGTCACCAGCCCCGCCCACACCACCTCTTTTGGGTATGTTATGTACAGCTTTAGCTTTAGCGTGGGTAATGTCTCCAACGTAATTTGTACAAGAGTTCACACATCAAGGCATAATAAGTTCTGTGATCTGCCCCCTACATTGAATAAATTGGTCCGATAATTAGAATAATGGTGACATTATGCGGAATGACGCGGCGGGGAACTATAATCACATTTGAAATGGCCCAGAAAAGGTGGCAGGGCAATCATTGTTGGTGGACACACCCACCTCTCTTGGGTTCATTGAAAATTGAATTGTGTGTATGTTTTTGAAACCTCATTTAAAAACAAACGTTATGGTCTCATTCCAATTGAAGAGCACTGACTTTTACGGCATGCTGCAGTATTATGTGAAGTGAGACTCCAATGTTCATTGCAGTTGTAAGCCAATGTTCTAATTTACTGCACAATTGGTTCAGACCCTGGCATTTTGAGTAGGATGTTTTTTTTGCGATACGTTATGGCACTTTAACAAAAGCGTTCCATATTATTAATTGAGTGGCATCCAAAACATTTATGACGATGGGGACACTGCAACGTTGCATGTACCATGTGAACGTCTTTAGTCATACGGACATGTCACATCAAAGCACTTTGTCGCCATGTTTTCTGTTGAATCTGCATTTAAAAGTAATTGCAACACTGAGTACTGCTTAAATACCTACCGCTTGCCCCGCCCACCCCACCCCTTGTTTCCTATTATGGTGTGTCATGTGAGTATGAATACAGATTTACTACTACCAGTAATACAGGTGGTGTGTTTTGGATCAGTGCGTCCAACCCACAGTCTATTAAGAAGGCTTGCAATACCTAATACTACCTGATTACCTTATCCTGTAGTTACTGATTCCAGTGTATGGCTCGAAAGCTGCTGGATTCCTGAGAACACAAGGTGTCCATCACAATGGAGAATGGGAGCTAGAGTCTGTTGTCCTGGAGTTCAAAGGAAGACCACAGAAAGTTGTACTGCTGGCTAAACACCAGAGTTAATTATCTTAATGTAATTACCCTATGACACACTGTGATCATTTCTTCCTTGTGCATATTTTGCTGTCATATATATTGCTAGATGTTAATTCGTACTCAATTGATTGTATGTGCCTGGTTTGCTTGTGTTGCATATGTGCTGTGTGGCAGCTATTACATTAATTATAACTGTTTGGTTAGTTTTTTTTTAGCATATATATACCGTCCCATGACTTAAAAATAATGACTGCCATGTGGAAACATAAGGCACATACATACTACACCTGTTGGAGGGATATGATGAAACAATTGGAAGCCCATTTGTAATTTTCACTGGTCTACTGCCGCCCCCTTTGTAAGAAACTGCTATTTCCAGTGAGAACTGCTCAAGCTCTCACTATTTACCACAAAGGGGGAGGGTATAGGCTACCATAGCATGGTGTCTAAAGCTACTTCAAATGTTTAATTTATTCATTGTAGGCTTTGTGGCTGCATGTTGGTACATGCCACGTACAATAAAAAATGTTCAATAGTTTAAGAACTGAACACAGCCAAAGGTAGTTGTGGATGCGACTGGAAAGCGATTACGGTGAACAAAAAATAATCAATGCAGTCCAGAGTAAGTCAAAAGTATTGAATTTAGATAACGGCCACATGGCAATGTTCTTGATGCAATCCTCACTTTAATTGTTTCTTTCTTCCTCCAGTTAAGCGCTAACATAACTACCATACCATATGTAGTGGCCAGGTCTCCCCCCCACCATACCATATGTAGTGGCCAGCCCTCCTCCTACCATACCATATGTAGTGGCCAGGCCTCCTACCATACCATATGTAGTGGCCAGGCCTCCTCCTACCATACCACATGTAGTGGCCAGGCCTCCTCCTACCAATATTAACATCACCCATATACAGAGAGTATAACCTTTCCCTCATTAACCAGGAATTTAATGAAGTTACAACCTTTTGATGTTGAATATAGGACTGACATCCTACATGCAACTGAGAATAGTTGTGAATAGGAATAGACTACTCCTAGCCTGACCAATTGATACAAGTAGACAAATAGTACAGCGATAAATTAAAATATTGGCGGATGCTTATTGATGCTGATAGATAGAATCGATATATAAACTGCAACAAAATTGCTTTCAATAAGTTGCATTATTAGAATTGTATGTATTTTAATCTTTGGTTTGGGACTCTACACATCTATGGTACAGCAGTGCGGTTGGTTGTTTTCGCTGTAGTTGGCCCTTCCTGTGGTGTTTGATCACACGTGTAGTTGACGAATAGTCGACCCCTCTGTCAGATTAGTTCAGAACAGATGAAACTGTCTTGGGTATGCCATCATGTGTACATCTTAAATCTTGCTATTAGTGGATTGATTAGCAGAAAACAAAATAAGGTGCCAAACATACATCAAACAATCCCCTCAGGATAACATCAGCTGAAGTGATTGGTACAATCGACATTTCCATCTTAATCCCAAAAGAGGTGAACAAAATGGGATGGGGCTGAGGAAGAGACACGGTACAAGCATTTTTATTGTACGTGCATGGTCTTGTGACATGGGACTAGCACTAAAGAGTGGGATAAATGGTCTGATTCTTGGTAGTCCCACTACAGTCAAGTCACCAATTCTATCTTGAAGATAACAAGTAGTAATGTTGTAATAAAATACAGCTAACATGAGTCCCAAAACCCTATCCTTATAAGCTTTACCCCACCAGGCCCCTCCCTTACCTCCACCCCCTAACTATCCCCAGGCCCCACCCTTAAATACCAGGCCCACCCCCTTACATCCACGCCCTAACTATTCCCCCCCCCCCCCCCCCCCCTCCCCCCAACCCATGGGTACGCATGGCATCTCTAAGGTCAGCCCACACATTGATCATGGCATACCTTTGTGGAGTAGTCCGGTAAACTACACAATGGAGATCTGAATACCTGTACAGAGATGAGATATTCTGGCATGTAAGTTATTGCATAAGTGAAGGTTTTAGAACACTAATGTGATCAACAGAGGACATGGCAGAGCTCACATTATAACAGTTATCTACTCACCATCCTTAGTTCTTGTCAAGATTATGGAATATGCTTAGAGACAACTGGTTTCTTATCCTTCCTGTCCCAGGACCAGTTCACATATTCCATCCAAGCACTATCCACTAGTGGTGTAGTGTGACCTTACCTCCACCCCCTAACTACCCCAGGCCCCACCATTACCTCCACCCCCCAACTACCCCATGCCCCCCCCCCCCCCCCCCTCACCCCTGACCACCACTCCTAACTACCCCATGCCCCACCCCCCACCACCCCCTGACTACCACTCCTAACTACCCCATGTGGGGAATAGTCACTTACCTTAACCACTTATTCAATTTAGTGATTGTGGGTTTCAGGTCAGAGTGCCTTTAAATGGCTATAAAATACAAGTACATGTGTTTATGTGTGTTGTGTGTGTGTGTGTGTGTGTGTGTGTGTGTGTGTGTGTGTGTGTGTGCGTGTGCATGCGGATGTTGGGGGGAGGAACTATTAAAGCTTGGCCCATCTAGCTACCCCAGACCCCTCCCTTACCTCCACCCCCTAACTATCCCAGACCCCTCCCTTACCTCCACCCCCTAACTATCCCAGACCCCTCCCTTACCTCGACCCCCTAACTACCCCAGGCCCCACCCTTACCTCCACCCCCTAACTACCCAGGCCCCACCCTTACCTCCACCCCCTAACTACCCCAGACCCCTCCCTTACCTCGACCCCCTAACTACCCCAGGCCCCACCCTTACCTCCACCCCCTAACTACCCCAGACCCCTCCCTTACCTCCACCCCCTAACTACCCCAGGCCCCTCCCTTACCTCCACCCCCTAACTACCCCAGACCCCTCCCTTACCTCCACCCCCTAACTACCCCAGACCCCTCCCTTACCTCCACTCCCTAACTACCCCAGACCCCTCCCTTACCTCGACCCCCTAACTACCCCAGGCCCCACCCTTACCTCCACCCCCTAACTACCCAGGCCCCACCCTTACCTCCACCCCCTAACTACCCCAGACCCCTCCCTTACCTCCACCCCCTAACTACCCAGGCCCCACCCTTACCTCCACCCCCTAACTACCCCAGACCCCTCCCTTACCTCCACCCCCTAACTACCCCAGACCCCTCCCTTACCTCCACCCCCTAACTACCCCAGACCCCTCCCTTACCTCCACCCCCTAACTACCCCAGGCCCCACCCTTACCTCCACCCCCTAACTACCCAGGCCCCACCCTTACCTCCACCCCCTAACTACCCCAGACCCCTCCCTTACCTCCACCCCCTAACTACCCCAGACCCCTCCCTTACCTCCACCCCCTAACTACCCCAGACCCCTCCCTTACCTCCACCCCCTAACTACCCCAGACCCCTCCCTTACCTCCACCCCCTAACTACCCCAGACCCCTCCCTTACCTCCACCTCCAGGCATTACCAGGTAATTGGTTGCTGCCACTAAAGTGCTAAGTTTTCAGGAAGGAGCATCATAACTTAAACATCCATGCAGGCCATACGTCACTCCATTGTCAGACCAATTACAACAAAGTTGTAAAAGGAAACGATCTCTTAGAATATCAAAATAACATGGTTGGATTCCTTTCAGTGGCAACGAATAATTGCCAACTGAATAATGCGCACTCGACACATTGCACTGAATTTCCTCTGACCAGACTTTCATCAACAAAACACTGAGGAAATCAAGTTGATACTTTTTAGAGAGGGTGATTAAAATCAGACTACCCTGAGCCTATGGCCGTTGTTTGATTATCCTTGGGTGTCCACAATCATTCTTAATTGCCAAGGGGGAGGAGGGGGCCCTTCCTTGATGAAACTCTGCAGAACATCGCTCTGGCCTATGACTCTCTTCTAAATACGCTTCTTCCTCCGGCTTAGTACAGGCTTTGTACAATTTTTAAGAACAATACTTAAGTGTTATGCAAAATTAATAACACATTTAATGAACTGCTCCAGAGCCTTCAGCAGACAACTGATCCTCTAATGTTGAGCTGACTATCTCCTGATTGACGAGGTTAAAATCAGGGCGTAGGAGGAGGTGGGGGAAGTGTTTAAACCACACCCCTTTCCTCTCATTAGTCATACAATGACCATGCACCACCGCTCCAATGCTAAATGGATTTTAAAATCCATGAGTATTGTAATCATGGTTAGAGTTAATAGAATATGCAGAAGTGTTTTAGCTAAGGTTGGTATATCTATTTCAACAAAATATGCATCCTCTCCCACATCGAGTAAGTATGTGCGTTCTCAGAGCTGACTCATCTGAAAATACCTTTCGATATTGTCCACACTTATGACTCTCTTCAGCATAGGTAAGCAAGTGCAGTTTCAGGCTTCTCTTCAACGAAAACATCCTTCCACATTGTTCACATGAATGCGGTTACTCTCCAGTGTGTGTAAGCACATGTGCTTTCAGGCCTGTCAGTCGTTTCCATATTTTTCATACCGGTGCAACATTTCACGGGTGTGTGTGTGCGTGTGTGTGTGTGTGTGTGTGTGTGTGTGTGTGTGTGTGTGTGTGTGTGTGTGTGTGTGTGTGTGTGTGTGTGTGTGTGTGTGTGTGTGTGTGTGTGTGTGTGTGTGTGTGTGAGCCTGTGTGCTCTCAGGCTTGACAGGTGGATAAAGTCCTTTCCACACTGTTCACACATGTGCGACCGTTCCCGTTAACGTTCAGAGTTGACATATATCCAAGAACGACTTTCCGCACTGTCACACTGATTCTTATGAGTGAGCACGCGCGTACGTCGTTTCAGATTACTGCGATGTACAAACGTCCTTTCACATTGTTCACACGGATATGACTTTCTCCAGTATGTGTGAGCATGTGCGTTTTCAGAGTCGACTGAACCGTAAATGACTTCACCATGTATCCTTTCTCCTCTGTGAGTGTGCCTGTGCTCCAGAGGCTTGCCTGCTACAAGAAATTCTCTCCGCACACTTCGCACCAACAGGGTTCGTCATCGCGTGAGTGAGAAGGTAGGTGGGCTATGCTTCAGGCCTCAAGGGTGACTGTCGCATGTAAGCTTGTCTCTTCCCCAGACCCTGTATATGCAGCTGCAGGTAGATTACATCACCGCTACGCGAATCGGGTAGCGGTGATGTAACCATCCGCGCTGCGTATATTGGGCCTGGGGACGAGACTACGAAACATGCCAAATAGCCATTTTAGGGGGCTAGGACTAACTTGTAAGCGCTGTCTGCATGTAACTGGCGATCCAGCTAAGGGTACTACTTCATTTTTTGAATATAATGGTATTTTGTACTTGCTATGTTTCTTTGTTGGTCTATGTAATGTTTCTAGTGACCATAGACACGTTGCATGCAAATCGATGAATCGAATTTACATTAGTTTACTAGAATTTTGTACAAATTAGAGTGTTAAAGCTAGAACCACATAAATAATACGGGGAGTAATACCACGGATCTCGCTACCTTCTGTCACCGGGCCTGACAACATATCATCTTACTGACCAACTCCACTATCGGTAGAAAGTTACCATTTTGAACGTCTCTAGATCTACCCTTAAACAGTGTACTGTCTACAGCGACAATCGTCACGCCATGTGGGTCTGGAGACGAGACTAACCGCATGTTTTAAAAAAGACACGTATTGTTTGGTTACTTCTGTAAAAGGTTTAAAACAAAAAACCCATCGGCTCCTTTAACAGAGATAATATAAAACCATATATAGACTACTTACAATCATCTTTATACATGTACACTTCGTAATTGTTCCTATATGTGGAAGCAAGTAGCATGCACACAGCTGTTCGCGTAAATGTACATGCGCAATGCAACGAAACCCCAGTATAGAGGGGTTGCAGTGTCATCCCGGGAAGGTTCATAACAATAGCAATAACAATCGCCGCCATGTTTTTTGGTGCCCTAACCATTGATTTTTTCAATAAGTGTCGAGCACGTACGTACGTTCACATACGTGACACGCATTTATAAACGATGACGTTTAATAGTTAGGACACCAAAAAACATGGCGGCGACACCAAACAAACATGGCGGCAACCTTCCCGGGATAACACTGTACACACGTAGTCATGCATGTGCACCCATAAAATCAAGGGATCAAGGGCAGAGACGTTTTGAAGTCCAAATGCGTTGGGTTTCGTCGAGGCTGAACACGATCCTATCGTGGAGACGGCTACTCTGACCCTGCCAAAACTCCATCACGCTGGGCACGAGGCAATATCCCCCCCAGTACGGCGGCTTTGGCACAGTGACAGTGACAGTGGCATCCGCGTATTGCGCTTCCAGTCGGGCGTACCTAGCCTCCAGCTCCTCCCGGCTCCCTATCTCCCTGCTCTGGTCGCTAGCCCACGCGCTCAGCTGGCTCTGCCGCGGCCTAGTCCTGAAATACTCGCTGGCGACCTCGTCGGGCACCTTTGTAATCCGTCCCTCTATCCGAATCTGTCTATGGAGGGGCGCCCAATAGAACAGCATGCTTGCGAAAGGGTTCTCCTCCAACTCGCGGCCCTTACGACTGAGGAAGTTGGTATAGAACACGAATCCCTCGGTGGAGTAGGATTTCATGAGCACGACACGACTGGAGGGCCTGCCCGCGCTACTCGTGGCTAGGCAGACGGCTGTAGCTTCCTCGATGTTTTTGCAGTTGAGCGCATCCTGGAACCAGCTAGTGAACTGAGGGAAGGGGTCTGTCTTGGAAACAAGCTGGTCCTCCGTGAAGACTGTTGGGCTGTACTGAGCGCGGATTTGCGATATGTTCAACTGCTGCGACGTCGTGGCCATCTTGCGAAGGCGTTCCAGATAACGCGCACCACTATAACTAGCTCCCATATTGCAACGTGCACTTCTAGCTCTTCAAAACAATATAACGTCAATGTCACATATGGAGTTTGCTCTTCGTAGCTAGCTAGCTAGCTTGCTAGCCAGGTACCAGTGCTACATGTAATAGAGCTAATAGCTGAAGATACCACAATCAACTTATCAGTAAAATGTATCCAGGCCGGCCATGCGCGCGCACTCGTACTCGCGCTGGTCTGGGAAATTTGGTGCATAATTTTCGCGGGAAAAAGACCGTTCACCAATAATGAAACGCGCTCTGCTCTATGTGTTTCTCTGTGTCGCCGCCAGTACATCTGACAATCATAGCATCGTAAACCCTCTCCGAGAAGGTAAGTATACGGCGAAAAGGGTTGCATTGCTGCATGCATAAGCTTGCAGTGCCGCACGTATTCTGCATGCAGAATTAAGTTCAAGCCATGCTGCAGCCCTCTCGACCGTGCACAGCACCCCGCACGTATGAAAAACCTGCGCGTTGAAGCGACACCCCCAGACCTCGTATCTGTCGGCCCCCATCTAATGGTTGGTTAACAGTTTGATGCAACTTATTATTTGCAGATTCGTGCGATAGGGATCGCGAGGGAGGCATTGTCTGCGAAGCGTACGGAGAAAACCTGTCGATTCCATGTTCGCGGTTTCAGCCCGTCGACGCGGAGGGACCGTACGCGTACTACGTCAAGGAGAACAGCACGGTGATAGCCGGCGAGGAAGACGGTACCCTGCACGTGGCTGTCTCCTTGGGAGATAATGGTCGTCACGTGTGCTGCCGGCAGGTGCTGCTACGTGGGGCTGCTGAGATTTGCTTTAAGCTGAACGTTATGAGTGAGTCTATGATAATACCGTAGGTTATAATGGGGGAAATTATCTTGTAACCATAGCAACAAAAAGCTGTAAATTACCCTAAGTGCTTTAATTGCAATTAGTTTGGTAAACGCGTCTGTGAATATTTTTCTTTCTCCCCCCCCCCCCCCCCCCCCCCCCTCACCCTCCTACAGGGCCCCCCATCCCTGCACCACTTATCTGGCCGTCGGGCTACACCAGTACCCCGGTGGTAGGTCGGCCGTTCAGACTTACCTGCCCCCTGGAGGGCAACCCGCCCCCCCTGTACACCTGGGAGAGGTATCCCACCGTCGACACAAGAGGGAGCCTCCCCCTCTCCCTGACAACGACCCTGACATTTGGGGCAGATAACCGCTCGTGGGAGGTTGAGAGCTATACTACCAATGAGAATGGGTTCTATGTGTGTAGAGGGTCCAATCCCCTGGGCAGTGATGTGTACATCAATGGGGCTGAGTTTTTTCTGAATGCAGACAGTAAGTTTCCCATATATGAGTGTGTGTGTGTGGTGTGTGTGTGTGGTGTGTGTATGTGTGTGTGTGTGTGTGTGTTGTGTGTACTGTATGTGTGTTGTGTGCTTGCGTGTGTGAGGGGTGGTTGAGGAACTTCTGGGGTGGATCTGTCTAAATTTTGATGATCCAGATAGCAGCTTTGTGGCTTTCTGTATACCCAACCCCCCTAGTCCCAGTAGGGGTACTAAGTACACTGAGAGGTGTGGCTGTTGACACCTGATAGCAGGGCCTACATTCCACCCCTTGTGCATGATCTCCACTTTGGTGCCCTCTCTCCCTCCCTATCCATCCATCCCCTCCTTATCCCCCTCCCTCCCTATCCATCCCTCCCTCCCTATCCATCCCCTCCCTATTCCCTCCCTATCCATCCCTCCCTATCCATCCCCTCCCTATTCCCTCCCTATCCATCCCTCCCTATCCATCCCCTCCCTCCCTATTCCCTCCCTACCCATCCCCTCCCTCCCTATCCATCCCTCCCTATCCATCTCTCCCTCCCTATCCTTCCCTTTGCAACCTCATGTGTGCTAATACCAAACGTCCTTTGTACAGCTTTTTAACTCCATTTCTCCTCTCCTCCCCCCCATCTCCTCCCTCCCCCACCTCTCCTTCCTCCCTCACCTTCCTCCCTCCCATTTCTCTAAACATGCCCCCCACACCCTCTCCTTCCACCCCAAGAATGCAGTCAACACTATCAGGGTTCCACCAATGTCCACATTTCGGGGGGCTCAGCTGACCACATGCTCGGTTCCCTCGTCACCCTCCGCTGCACCGTGACCCCCGTCCAGAAGATGAGACCGGGCAAGCCCCGGTGGTGGAGGGTGAAGTGGAATGGGAATGGGACTGAGAAGGAGTACCTATCGCACAAGGGTGTCCAGGAGAGCTATGATGGACAGTCTTGTTCCTGGCAGTCCTCACTCACCATCCCTGAGATCAGCCATGAGCTGGCTGGGCTGTACTACTGTGGAATGGGAGGGAAGGAGGAAAATGTGACCATTTCAGTGAGAGGTATACAGCTTATGTCTGTGCTAGTGGGAAAGTAAATGTATGTCACTATTCAGTCCGTTCAACTTTGTTCCTTTTCTAAATAAAGCACTTTGTGTGGTTTCCACTTGCATGTATGTTATTAGCACACACTGTATGTAAACGTGCGATGAAAACATATTCTACTACCTGGGTGGCAGGATCTATGTGGGTATGCATGTGTGCATGTGTATGTGGGGACGTTGGGAACAAAGTGTCTCTGCACAATTTCATGTGGCCAGCACAAGGTATTACAGTTATCATCATCATCATCATCATCATCATCATCATCATCATCATCATCATCATCATCATCATCATCATCATCATCTCAGCCATCATCACCATCATCACTGTCATCATCATCATCATCTCAGCCATCATCATCATCATCATCATCATCATCACCATCATCATCATCATCATCATCATCATCATCATCTCAGCCATCATCATCTCAGCCATCATCACCATCATCAACATCTCAGCCATCATCACCATCATCACTGTCATCATCATCATCATCATCATCTCAGCCATCATCATCATCATCATCATCATCATCATCATCATCATCATCATCATCATCATCATCATCATCATCACCATCATCATCTCAGCCATCATCATCTCAGCCATCATCACCATCATCACCATCACCATCATCAACATCTCAGCCATCATCACCATCATCACTGTCATCATCATCTCAGCCATCATCATCATCATCATCATCATCATCATCATCATCATCATCATCATCATCATCACCATCATCATCACCATCATCATCATCATCATCATCATCATCATTATCATCACCATCATCATCATCTCAGCCATCATCATCACCATCATCATCATCTCAGCCATCATCACCATCATCATCACCATCATCATCATCACCATCATCATCATCATCATCACCATCATTATCATCATTATCATCACCATCATCATCATCATCATCATCATCATCATCATCATCATCATCATCACCATGGATCCTCAGCTATGGACTACTGTGCTCTTGTGCTGCCTGTCTTGCTCCCAGATGTATTCAAAGGATGAGCTGTGATAATTGGTACAGTTACGTATATGACTTAATTTATTTATTTTTTTAGAAGTGCCATCAATGGTTGGTCACTCCTGGTACGTTCTTGGTGTACTGATGGCCCTTCTGGGCGGGATCACCTATGTGTGGAGGGCTTATGGCTTACCCATGGCTGAGTGGGCCGTAGCACAGTGGGCATACGATGAACCTGCAGGTGGGTGTGGTTTTGTGCACGTTGAGTGTGATTAATGGGCGTGCACTCGATGTAAATATTCCACTGTGTGTGTGTGTGTGTGCATGTGTGTGTACATGTGTGTGCTTGTGTGTGTGCATGTGTGTGTACTCGCTGTATGTATTCCACTGTGTGTGTGGGCATGTGTGTGTGCATGTGTGTGTGCATGTGTGTGTGCGAGGCTTGTATATAATATGCTCAACACCACCATAAATTGCGAGATGAAGATTTACTAGAAAACCATGATTTGATGTTGCTAATACATGCACACATGCACACATACAAACGCATTGTGAATGTACACACACACACATGCACACACACTCACACATACACACACACACACACACACACACACACACACACACACACACACACACACATGCACACACAGCCTCCGGCTACCTGTACGACGTCTTCATCAGTTCCCACAAAGAAGCCTCCCACTTAGCCCACGACCTCATCTTCAAAGGGCTGGAGGCGTGGTCCCCGCGCGGCTACAGGGTCTGCTGGCATGAGAGGGACTTCCTCAGCGGGGCCACCATACTCTCCAACATCTCCGAGGCCGTCCACACCAGCAGGAAGGTGGTGGTGGTCCTCACCAGGGGCTTCATGGAGAGCGAGTTCTGCAGGGCGGAGCTGGACCTTGCCCTGCACAGGATGCACGCCTCACGCACACGTTGCCTCATCCCCATCGCCCTGGACGAGGAGGGAGTCCCCGCTGAGCTGAGGAGGAAGATCACGTACTGGCCAGTGGGCAGGACTACTGAGGGGGAGGAGCTGCTGAAGAAGCTGACATGTCTGATAGGTGTGTGTGTGTGTGTGTATGTGTGTGTGTGTGTGTGTGTGTATGTGTGTGTGTATGTGCATGTATGTGTGCATGTATATTCATGTGTGTGGGCTTGTGCATGTGTTTGGAGTGGAGTTTGAGCTTTGCCCTGGAGGGGGGAAGGGAAGCGTTGCCTGCATCTCATGTCAGCAAGTCCTCATCGTAAGATGTTGTTAACCCCATGACACCTGGTGGTTGTTCGTGTTGCGGCGACAAGAAAGCAGCTTTACCCAACAAAATTTAGAAAAGCCTCCGCAGAATTCCGAGCAATTGATACAATTATTGGTGTGTACAGGATTTAGTGGCAAAAATCAATGGGACATACTAAAATTAATTTATTCATGTGACATGATTGCACATGTTAGCATTAAGGCGATAATGCTACTAGCACGTATTATTATTTCACACTTGAAGGAGTGACACATGCGTGCAAACGTTTATTGTTGGGGGTGATCCTATCCTTAGCTCCTCTGCCTTTGTGCATCAACAACGAGCACTTGCACAAAAATGGCTATCCGAAAACGTTATAGATAAAAAATACACTTGTGGTTTTAAGGGCTGTAAATGATAATCATCAGTTATGGAGACACAAACCCTGGTAGAAAGGAGGGTTGCAAGCAAGATTAGACGGCAATAATTGCTGTACAACCACACATTTAGCTGTACCCTGCTGTCAATGGTGCAGCAGTGCTTTGCTTATGTTTGTCCTCAATTGAATAATTATATTTGCATTTGTTTATAGAGGGAATATATGCCAAAGCAATGGTTATGTGCAGGTTACCATGACAACGTATCATGTGTGTGTGTGAACGCTGTATAGAAGTATTGTATTGGAGAACTGTTATGTGAATTACTCTTGTGTGGGAGCCAACAATATCGTCTTTGTCACCCAGTGGTTATGTATGATGTCATAAGTATTACATGACACATAAGGATACAGGATGTGGGTGTGGTGATGAGTCACCATGTTAATATATGTCTTCATACAGGTGAACCCATTGAAGTCAAACCAAACGTCATGCCTTTGTGTTCACGGGGATGAGCCATTCTGCTGACAGTGTGTGTTTGTGTGTATGTATGTATCTGTGTATGTATGTGTGAATGTGATTTTTCTAACTGTATGCTGTTTGTGCTCTCATGTGTATTTCAGTGCAAAGAGTTTATTTTTTAAACTTGAGAGTGGGGGGTGGGAAATTTGCATGCTTTTGTATAGCTGTTAGTACTGATGATAATGAGAAATACTGGTTTGCTAACCCCAGCCAGACAGCCGTTTGGGGGGGGGGGGGGGGATTACCTGTGCTCTGCAGTTTTAACTCACATATAAGTGTATTCATTATGTACAAGATGATCTAGTGGATGCTTACCATAGAGGTATAATGTATGCATGCTTATCACCAACTACATGTACTGTCACCATGGTTACATTGGTCAAAGTGGTAGTAGAGAGGAGGAGGTGGTGATGGTCATGAGGTCGTGGCCTTGAGATGGTGATGGTGGCCTTGAGAAGGTGATGGTCATGAGGTGTGGTAGTGGTGATGGTGTTTGAGGAGATGATGGTCATGAGGTAGATAGTGGTGGGGAGAGGAAGAAAGGCATCTCACAGGGGGTTCACCAAACATATCACTTTTGACTTAGCAACTACATCGTGTTGTGAATATGTTTGATGGAACAAATCCTAATGTGGAATCGTGCTTGAGAACAATATTTTTTCCTGTGCATTGATATGTGGCTAGTAGAGGGAATTTAACGCAAATAGCGGAGACCACAGCAGATCTCAGGTCCCTTCATTCTAGATGTATCTGATGTTCTAAGCATCAGATGGGTAGTCTGTAATCTATAGGGGTGAGGGGGGGAGGGGGGTAGGAAAGCCTTTGAAGTAATTCAACCATGTTCTGAAGGGTCCTGTACCTCAAACCCCTCGACCCTTCTTGTGTATGCGATAAGCCCTGCAGGTGGTACTCCTAAGACCTGGAGATGGTACTCCTAAGGCCAGGAGGTGGTACTCCTAAGGCCTGGAGGTGATACTCCTAAAAATAGCAGAGAGTTGCGCCCATTAGGATATACTCTTTGGGGCTTTGGGGGGGCCGACAAAGGCCCGCTTCGGGAATCAACTTTTCACCCTCTCTCTGAATCCTCACTCAAATTGCACCTGTCCGTCCCTCCCTCCCGACACTCTTCATTGAAACTCTCTAATGGCACCACTCTCTTGGAACGCCATCTTTGCTCTACGCAGGCACCTGCAGCGCCACACTCTCTTTTCTAAGGCCTGGAGGTGGTACTCCTAAGGCCTGGAGGTGGTACTCCTAAGGCCTGGAGGTGGTACTCCTAAGGCCTGGAGGTGGTACTCCTAAGGCCTGGAGGTGGTACTCCTAAGGCCTGGAGGTGGTACTCCTAAGGCCTGGAGGTGGTACTCCTAAGACCTGCAGGTGGTACTCCTAAGGCCTGGAGGTGGTACTCCTAAGGCCTGGAGGTGGTACTCCTAAGGCCTGGAGGTGGTACTCCTAAGGCCTGGAGGTGGTACTCCTAAGGCCTGGAGGTGGTACTCCTAAGGCCTGGAGGTGGTACTCCTAAGGCCTGGAGGCAGTACACCGTAATCTATGATGGAGGTGTTATCACTGAATGTCAGTGATGGATGCACAGGAAGTGAGTGGAGTTCAAGTTGCGCTGCTTAGTTACATGATCTCATTTATCATCAGTTATTAAAAAAATTACATATAGTTATTGATAATTGAGATATATGAGAGGGGGGGGGGGGGGAGGGGGAGGAACGAGAGGCAGAAGAGGGAGTGGGAGGGTGAGAAGATCAAATACATGGCTTAATGCGGAGTGCACATCAACCGCTACATGCGCTCACAGCTGTGCAAACATGCTCAATATAAAGCCTGTCTACAAAAGTAAGACCTGCAGGTAATTACATGTAAATAGCTTTGCAATGCCTCACAAAGTCAGGATATCCCGATGTAATCAGTGGATCTACCGGCATGAGCACAAACTACTTTCTCTACACCGATAACACATTTCCAGTTATATAATTTGTTTCGCTAAAGTAGATAATTCTTAAATGCCCACCTATTTCTAACTGCACATGCAGTAGTTTGTATAAACACACTCATAAAAATGTAAATGTACCCACTTAATTGAGTCAGTAATGCATCTGGTTTGTAATGTTACTAAAATAGCCACTTGCCACCTCCACCCCCTCAGACACCATGGTTTTGGATGGTGCATGTTCCACTCACTCTCCTCCCCTAGCATTATCACACATACTGAAAATTGAATCAATTATATCATCCAAAGATCACGATTAGCTGTTTTCTTAATAGCCAAATAGCAGAAAGACACCCATGTCACGACGCCATGCAGCTGGGAGCAGAGAGACAGTTGTGCAACTAGCGCCAGTACAATCATGCCCCTGCATTGAATGATCACAATCAAGCTATAGGTTGTATGGTACGGTTGCAATGTATTATGTGGTCACCTTGGAATTAGGAGAGTACAAGAATCCGCAATAATAGAGCAACATCTCGCAGGTAATCTATTAATTCCGGAATTGTTTTCCCCTCGGATAAATTATTCCTTATCCTCCCTCGGAATAATTAATCCCCCGCCCCCCCCCCCCCCCCCCCCCAAAAAAAAAAAAAACAATTTTTAATTGTAATTTTAGTTGACGTAATTATTTGTAAATAATAAGCAGACGAAAATTATAGCACGTCTTGTGTAACTTTCCTGTTGTTTAAAGTATTGAATTAGACTGGAAATTAATAAGCTCTCAACAAATTAGGGGCCACGTTATTCATGGCACTGAACGGGTATGTTTGAATGGCTCTGGTCAGAGCACCATGAGGGTGCTGACGACTTGAAGCTAAAAGAACCACGTAAGGGTGCGTCTCCAAACTATTTTGGAAAAGATAACGTCATCTTGACGTTGGGGGGAGGGAGGGGGGGGGGGGGTGTCAGGGACGTGACATTTTCAGATTGTACTGAATAGTAAAATGGCTTTTGGATTCCCACAACCTTGGATATCAATGACGGGGGGGGGGGGGGTAGTTATAATGAAACGTCAAAATGACGTTATCTTTTCCAAAATAGTTTGGAGACTTCCCCTAAAGACCCAGGAGAGTACAGAGTTATAGTCGGTAGAAGCACGGGGGGAGGGGGGGGGAGGGGAGGGGAGGGAGCATCCATGTGTCCTTGCGCAGTGCAGCAGCAATTTACTACACGTTTTATGCATCCCAACTCTCCCTACCATTATACAAGACAACGCAATACAAGAAGTCACACATACCGTGTAGCTCACACATGAACACACACATGCACAAATGGGGGTCACAACTGAAGTGGAGCATGATATTACGTCTGTTTGGTCCGTTAGTAGGGAAGGTCTTCCGCCGAATCCTGGGCCACTTCCGACAGGCGCTGAGCGATGGGCTTGGCGGTCGCCAGGTAGCTGAGACGTGTCTGCTCCAGGGAGCTGGCTGTCTGGACCATGTCGTGGTGAGGGGTGCAGAGGTAGGGACTGTTCAACATCTGTGCAAGGCGCTCGGTGAGCACCTCCAAGCACCCCTGCAAAGGTTTGCACATATACACATTGTTGTCCAGCAAAATCGCCCTTATGATACATTTTCCGGACAAATGCAAGAAAAGTAATGTTGCATTGAAATTCATGGGTACCCTATAACTTTAGGGCAGAATTTTAGCTGCATGGACCATTTGATAGAGGCTCTTTGCAGTTGATGGAAAATTAAAAACTTGAAAAACTACATAGAAGGGTGATTTTGTCCCATATGTATATATATATATTATTATATCTATGGACCTAGCACATATGTTATCAAGTTTCAAATTATTTCATTTTCAAAGAGACACCTATGTCCTCCACAACTTCTTTCTTATGCATAGGAAATTAGTCTATCCATCATGGAGTTAGTGGCCCACATTTTTAATTACACGGATATTTTAATTGCATGCATCAACTTTGATGTGCCTTCCTGGAAAATTTGTATAATATGCGCTAGGTCCCTTTTTGCTGCCTTGAACCCATATATGGGATTAATTGTTGCAGCAAAAAAGAGACCTCACGCAATATTATAAAATTTTCCAGGAAGGAGCATCAAAGTTGACGCATGCAATTAAAGTGTACATATAATTGAAAATCGGACCACTGTAACTCCATGATGGACAGACTATGTAAAAGAGAAGTAATTGTTGTTGAGGGCATAGGTGTCTCTTTGAAAATGAAATAATTTGAAACTTCAAAATGATATGAGCATAGGTCCACATATATTAATAGGTATAAGCATATGTGCTCATATTTAGTGTTTTTTTTGGATTGTTGGACCTAACACATAAATTACTGGCATTCTGGAAGTCCGAAATGTCAGTTCTACAAAATGACCCTTACACACTGAGAATTGAAATTCCCATCACTGAGTTTATAAAAGGCGCTTCAGTTTTAATTAGTCATACATTTCGAATCAAGCGTTTGCACGAGTAGATGGCAAATGATTACACATTCACCTAGCTCGGCAACAATAAAAAGAAATGCAGCCCATACCTGAGCACTGTCGTGGGCTCGCCTGCCATTTTCGTCGCTGTCGGGAATGAAGTACCCCAGAGCATAGGAGGCCGAGAGGACCACGCGCACGTTGATCAGGACAAACAGGCAGTCTTCAAACAGGTTTCCCTTCACCAGCGGACCAGGTGGCGCGGGTAACTCAGCAGCCATGGCAACAGGTGGTGGCGGTGCACCTGCTGTGGACACCATGCGTTCTTTCACTGTTTAAGAAATGTAGGGGCAGAAATCACATGAGAGGATAAAATGTGACGACGATTTTGTGCATGGCCAGTGAAAACGTTACTGGCATGAAACTGAAACTGTAATAATTTACGCTGCACAGTAATTTGTTACGTGCACGACTTACCGTTTCTGTCCAGTACACGATGCAGTGTAATGAGCTGATTGGACTTGTCAACAGAGGATTCAAAGAGTTTTAGCTCGAGCTGATGTGGGAGGAGGGAGGGTGGGAGGAGGGAAAGAGGGGTGAGGGAGGGGAAATACTAATAAATTTATTCTGCAGCTTAACATCAGAATGAGTTAGTAAGACTAATTGATCACTTAATAGTACCTTGTCTCACTCTTTCTGATAATAGGTTACCCCAACAAATCTAGCTGTATTATTTGTGCATCTAGTTGAAACCAACACAAGTTTAAAATGCACTCCCATCAATAATGCATTGTAGGGACAACTAAGAAGCACCACTGCCAAAAATATTTGGCATCACCATAGTAACATTAGCACTGGTGCTACAAATAAAACACTGCTCGGTGCCATAGATAATAGAGTAAGTTCTATGTCGGTGCTAACCTGAACGTTGTGGCAGTGTTGTAGGTATCGCTCGTGGTAGTGCTCAAATCTCATCTTCTTCTCCTCTGCCTCCTTAATCACATCACGCACCAGCCTCTCCTCCATACCTTTCTTGCTCTTCTCCATGTCCTGCTGGGCCTTCTCCTGCTGCTTGTAGCGATTGCAGCTGGCGGCATAATCCACCAAAAAAAAATGAAGACCATCACACGCAATGGAGAGATATTCATTAATGAACCTCACTTAAAGTAACCACCGGTTTTGTAACCATGGGTGTTCCAAGGGTCGAGGCACACCCAACAGAACTCATATCGACACTGCACAAGAACAGAATGCATCGTTTTAGGTAGACATGACAGCCAGGTCCTCTGTGAGGAGACCTGCTAACCTTGCAGGTGATATGATTGTAGCCTTCGTTCTTTTGGATAGGAGCACTGCATGAGGGGGAGGGGGAGGGGGAGGGGGGGGAGGGAGGGGATGGGGAGGGGAGGGGGAGGGGGAGGGGAGGGGGAGGGGGAGAGGGAGGGGAGAGGGAGGGGAGGGGGAGGGGGAGGGGGAGGGGGAGGGGAGGGGGAGGGGGAGGGGAGGGGGAGGGGAGGGGGAGGGGGAGGGGGAGGGGAGGGGAGGGGGAGGTGGGGTGGGGGAGGTAGGGGTGGGGGAGGTAGGGGTGGGGGAGGGGATTGAGTTTTCAACAAGTCACACCCAGTTGAAGCTTAAGTTCCAATGCACCAGCCACACGATAAATTATCTGACGCCAAACTAGTACCATGCACATAAAACACTATCCATTGGTAGAGAACATAGAATGCAATGGAGGAAAAAATAGCAGCTGTATGTAGTGGGCATATTATGATTATCGAAACAGATACAGTTACTAACACAGCACACGTACACTGGCTGTATTCTACGCCATACAATTTCCCATTGACCAAAGCATGGCCAATATTTAAAGTGATGCGTGCGTCAAAATTTTGCAATAACAGGTTACAATACAACACTCCCAATTAAAGCACATCAACACTTCATCGAATTACTTGCAGTGAGGACATGGTTTCGTGTAGCTAACCAGCCATCTCGTATTTGCAATCGCCTCGTTCACAGACCGACTGTTCATTCCTGCAGTAGATATGGCAGTCTTGGTGACCAAAGACAGAGCAAGTGCCCCCCCCCCCTCACACCCTCCCACCTGCCGTCATCTCCATGACAACCTCCTTCCATTTTCTCCACAGGGCACACCCACAGGGTTCGTGTGCCTCCTGGTTACATGTCCTTTTGGTGGCATGTGTGTGTGTGTGTGTGTGCGTGTGTGTGAGTGTGCGTGCATGTGTGTGTGTGTGCGTGCATGTATGTGTGTGTGTGATTAGTAGAACAAAGCATACATTGTTACTGAAGTAAGAAAATTGTAAAAGAGATGGGTACCAGCAAAAGGCGTGACCCTTTCCACACCACACGTTCAGTCCAGCGTTCTCCTTCTTCCTCCTCTCTGCGCTCTGTTGTTCGGGTGTGGTCACGGCTTGACCACACCCAGGATGGGGGCACCACTTCACACCCCTATATTCGGACACAAACTGCTGCAGGTTGAGGGTAGTGTATCTCTGGTACAGCTTGGGTGAAACAACGCTGGCAATAAATTCCTGGATGTCAGGGATAAAAGTAAATACATAACTTTTTGAAGGCAATTGGCAAGTGTAACATGTAACATAGGGTAGACTCTGAGTAAAGTGTTTTGCTGAGCAGGTGTACAGGTGGGTATGTGTGTGTGTGTGTGTGTGTGTGTGTATGTGTGTGTGTGTGTGTGTGTGTGTGCGTGTGTGTGTGTGTGTGCATGTGCACATACATAAATGTATTACTGAGTGTATATGCCGCAGCATCATAGACACAGAAATACAATAGGTTCAAGAGAAATGTGTTATCAATTTCTCAAATGCTAATACCCAAAATAGTTTACACGCATGAAAATACTAACACATGCACCCAGACAAAAAACAATGTAAGCCCCCACACATGCTCCACCATCAAAGGTCCCCCCCTCCCCCCTTTGCACCTATTACCAATAGCACACACTTCCCCTCTGCACCAGCAAGTAACGATCCATCACCATCCCAAATTCCCCCCTCCCCCCCCCCAACCCCTACAACACACACCAACTTGTATACTCACATTAGGGACCACTTTGAAGCACCCAAAGGCTGGACATCTCACCTCCTTACCCCCAGCCTCCTGAATCTGAACTTCCAAAAACCTAAAAGGTATCGTACCTTGTAACCATGGACAAATGAGCAACACCCTTTTGATAATACAAAAAATGTGCAACTGTACAGGGGGGTATACTTGACATGCGTAGCACATGGCAAAGCAACACTTCCCTCCTCCCCCTCCCAACCTTGGCCAACATGTCTTGCAAATGAGGTGTCTGCAAGGGATGAAGACTCTGTGGTCCGCTGGAATATCCTCAAGGCAGATCTCACACTGGTGTGTGTGTGTGTGTGGGGGGGGGGTGATGGGGAGAGTTTGGCCATGGATGAACAATAAAAAAAACATGCATAAACACCCCATCACCACATACACACCACACCACATATACATACATACACCACACTACACCCTACCTTATTCACTCCAGACAGAAAAGGTTCAGTCTCTCCTGTACCGGGAATGACCTGCCCCACACTAAGCCCCGCCCTTTCACAGGTAGCACTGATGTCATTTTCCCAAGCTTCAATAACAAGCTCCTCGGACCAACCTATGTGTAGGTGTGTGTGTGTGTGTGTGTGTGTGTGTGTGTGTGTGTGTGTGTGTGTGTGTGTGGTAGTAGTTATAGCACCCACATTAATCAATAAGTCATGTATGTAATCCTATGCATTAGCGTGAGATTACATACATACATACATACATACATACATACATACATACATACATACATACATACATACATACATACATACATACATACATACATGCATACATACATACATACATGCATACATACATACATACATACATACATGCATACATACATACATACATACATACATACATACATACATACATACATGCATACATACATACATACATACATACATGCATACATACATACATACATACATATGTACATACATACATACATACATACATACATACGTACGTACATACATACATATATGAAAAGGGGTACGTAACATACCAAACGCCTGAAGCAGCACTTCTGCAGGTATAGGGGAAATCTGTGGGGTAGAGTGCAATTACATTCATCGAAACCCACCAGTGGTTGCTCTGGAAAGCAATATAGTTGGCACACCCGTGATCGTCAAGTGAGGTGTGCCTGCTGACACCACTACATTACAACACTTTGAACAAGGCAGTCCAAATTTTTGGAGGGCTTCTTCTAAGAAGCCATGTCAATCCATTGAAAAGCGTGTTGAGCACATGAGTAATGTAACAGTGCCAAAAGCGTTAACCACTTCTATGTACCAAGATGGTTGCCAAAGTACATAAAGGAGGGCGGGGCACCTATTATTAAAAGTTAACCAAGTGGTGACAACAAGTGCTCAACAGACACACAAGCAATCTCACGGTCAGAAGATTGGCAAGCCTCTCCACAACCTCCGTCTTCAGGGCCTGTAATGTTTCTGGTGTATAAAAAGACTGCCATAGAGGAGAAGGGAGGTGACGCAAGCACATGACCAGAGAAAGGCTTTTTACCCTTTACCTTGCTTCTGGGATGTGCAGTAGTCTGCATGAGATCATCTGTATTCTGTATCAAATAGGACCATGGTATACATTCTTCACATGCACGCGGTATACGTGCAACACACGTGAAAGAGCAGGAGAGGAGTGAAAATGTAAGAAGGGGGTGGGGGGGTGGGAGTGGGTGGGTCCATCTAATTGTATATTCATAGTCACACAATATAGTACTTAAAATTGCGTACATGTATAGCTATCAAAGCTTCCATATTCTCCTTCCCATACCCACCACCTTTTCGGTGAGCCACGCCTACTTCTAATTACAACTGTTAATAATTGGGGTCCCATCCTGGATCCACCCCTGGGAGGAGGGGGGGGGGGGGCCAGAGATCAAGAAGTAGTGTCAATCCTAGTGCCCCTCCACCCTTCCCAAACCATATCATGACGATAGGTAGGTATACCCCTAGACCTTACCAATAGAACCATTCGTGACTCCAACAGCTTAGCAACAATAAGCTGCTTGGCATTCCAGGCTGCCTCACATGGCGTCTGTCCCGCTATGTTGCGCACAAACAATGGAGCTCCATGGGCAAGCAAGACCTGCAGAGACAATAAGTACATGTACCATTGAAATCCAATAATTGTGACACGGGAAATGCAGCCGTAACTTTAATAAAAATAGGGCCTGGGAACGAGAGTAGATATAGATGCCGAACGTCCCACAAACCATCTCCCACAAACCATCTCACACAACCCAGTTTAACCAAATGATGCAGTCCAGCTATTGCCATCAAGTTGTAAGCCATTTGTAAAACGAACCTACCTCCACGCAGTCCAGGAGACCAGAAGCAGCTGCCAAGTGTAAGGGCGTGTTCTTCGACGGCTACGAAACGTTGGCATAACAACAAAAAGGTTTTAAAAAATAAATGAAGCAAAATGGAATTGAGGAAATGCCTAACCCTGTCCGTGACGTTCAAGTACGAATCACTGCCGTCTCTTGTCTCTACGGAGGAGGACGCCGGGGGAGCCACCTTGGATAGGAGCATCTCCAAAATGGCGGCCCTCTTCTTGCTGGTCCTTGAAGAGTTCCTGGCCGACGTGCACACCAGGTGCAGTGGGGTCTGGTCTTTTTCGTTCTTGAGGAAGGGGTTCCCGCCTTGCTCCATCAGTCTCGACACTACGATCTGCATGCCGGATCTCGCCGCGCAGTGGAGAGGTGTGTCCCCGCTGGTGCTCCATCCCCGTATGGGGGCGTTGGGGTTGTAGCGATGGAGAAGGTCGAGTTTCGAGTCCCACATCTCTATGGCCTCCGTCTCCTTACCCTGTTCCAGCAGGGTGTTGAATTTCGACTCGATCCCTCCCATCGCATCTGAGATGACCTACACAACTAAAAGTTGCCGGTACACACTCAGGAAAGTTTTTTTTGTATCAAATATGTGTACATATATGTTCTGTCCGGATGCAATACAATTATCCGGTTGAACAACCGGTCGTCCGGTTAATCAACCGGATACCCGGTTGATTAACCGGACGACCGGTTGATCAACCGGATTAAAGTATTGCGCATGCTCAATAAGTGTGAACACGCCGATCATGGATAAGAGCGCCAGCTGCAAGATCTTTGAAGAGTATGTAGATTCCTTGTTTCCTATTGGAGGGAAGCGTTCCAGGAGTGCTGTGATACGGCAGGACTTTGCCAAACGAATCGTTGATCACTTGAAAGGAAAACAAATCCAGATGCCTCATTTGGTAGGTACTTTGACAAATCGCGTAAGTGGGTCCGTAAATCGATGATCTAAAACTACGTCGAAAACTGGACACGTATTTCGTAAAGTTTGAAAAAGGTCTTAACAAGCGACGAAACTTGTTCGATTCTCTGCACGGCTAGTCCGACTACACAGCTTGACTTAGTTAGCCAATTAGTTGTAGAATGCAACACCATTGCCTAATTTCGAGCTGGTTCCGGATCTATATTTGTTTTGACGCATTGAATTCGTAGTATAACTTCGGGAATGAATCTTGACTTTAATTGTGAGCCAACTATCACGGGATGTATATTGTTATTTAAATCAGGTATTGAATCGTCATACTACAAAGTATGAGGACGTTTGGATGATGCCCAAAGGGTGCTTTAACTACCCAGGCGTTTTGTGTTGGTCTGCATGAAAAAAGAACACATAAGCTTATGTAAATGTATCTTTATATTTTAACTAATTAGGTTTAATTAGATTCTTTGTCTACAAAGCTTAAGCACATAGCCATTTCATACAATAAAATATTTTGTGACTACCCTATTTATTGCACACCCCATTCATTGATCAACTAAGTTGTAAATGACATTACGTTGAAGATTGAACTAATTTTTCTATTTCTGTCGTTGTAACATTACAATTCGATGATGCCCACGCAGTGTTCTTTTCAAGCCAAATATTCATATTTAATTAGATGCATGTGTAATTACTGATGCGCATTTGCGCAACCAATGCTTTGTTGCTATTTAGAATGAAGATAGTTATTGATCTCAAGAGGCTCATTAATGAATATATGTAAAAGGATGTGAGTGAGCATGGATCCCTTCTAGCTCCTGATATAAGAAATGGCTTACTGCATTTTGAATTGCCTTTAATTGAATCCAAAAAAAATACATTCAACGATCCACTTTCATCGGTCAATGCTCTGCACACTAGCCAAACTGACACTTCCCAATCCATACCAATAAACCTTAGATCTAGCTACATTATATATGAGGTAAGTGTAATAAAAAAAGGAATTTGATTACACATGTACATCAAATCAGGTTGAGTACTTGCTAGTGTTAAAATGCTAGACCATACAGTATCTTCAAAGTGCAATGATTAAGTTGGCCCACACGAAAGTGGGATTTCTATATAGCAAAGTTAAAAGTAAGATCATTAAAACACTGCTATGATTGTGTTGTTTCACCCACAGGATGAACAGCAAGATAATTTGGTAAAATTTTGCAAAACACAGGTCAGGTATGCTGGACAAAGTTAAGAATCAGAAGACTAAGGATACATTTAGGAGAAGTATTGGAAAAAAATTTGTAGAGAAAGAAGATTATTTCCTACCTAACTACAATATTAAATGTTTTGTCAGATATATGGTGTCTACATTTACATCTTTGGTAGAAGAATGTACTCTGATAATGGGCATGTAGTTTGTGTGAAACCTTTTACAATGCCAAAATTCCTAAAGTCATTGTAACCTATTGGAAGTTGAAGAAGATGGGGATAAGTGAACTGAATACATGAATCTATTTGTACGTGTATTGTACATAGTGTGGTGTTTTTGATATGTTTCTTATGTCAGCTTTGCATTAAAAATTGTACTAGCAGTTAGATTTATATCAGTTAGTACCATAATTCTAATCACTCAGTACATATGGTTATATGTGTACTATTTGCAGAATAACCTTTCTTCTTATCATGACCAATGGTAAGTGTTAGTTACTTATTGAAGCGAAATCCAATGCATCCCTATGTATGATATCAGCAAGACTATGTATATTAAAGTTTTGGTTAAGGCTGCACACTTATTTATATCTCTATACTGATTATAAACTCAACCGGGACAGTTTTTGTTTTGCGTACCCTATCAATTCACGTACATTCGCGATCATTTCATTTGTGATCTTTCGAATAGCGTGGTGCTCGCAACGAAACGCATCACCATGAATATAAGGTATCTTTGGGATGTAGATTTTTTGCTCTTTCCAACGATATATAATATGCGGCTTAAATCCCAATTTCAAAAAAATACCAAAGTACCTACATTTGGACATTTCGTCAAAAAGGGTGGCTTTGCTTTACTGGATATGCCATCGGCAAGCATTCGTGATGTTCGAGTTGTCTCTTTGAAGGAAGAAAAGCAGGTAAGATTTCATTCAACGTATACGGCGTCACATGAAGTCATATATTTACACCTCGCTGTATAGAATTCACTATGATGAAAGCTTCTCGCAGAGTTGCGACAGTGGAAGAGATTTATAGCATATTGGAGCAGGTTCACTCTAAAGACTGTCTACATGCGGGCTCAAAAATGACATTTGCAAGGTTTGCACGTTTTAAATATGCCTTATATGCTTTAAGGTACATGCATGCAGGTGATTCTAATTGTCTAGGTTCAATCTTTGTACTCGCATGGTCCTAGAAGTGTGGTAGAGCATTTCATTAAGCGCTGTGAAACTTGCAGTCTTCGTGGGCCTCAAACACCCAAACCTCCACTGAGGCCTATAGTGGCAAATGGATTCTTGTCACGTGTACAGGTCAGTATATTTTTCTGCAAATTTTTATTACAGATTGATCTAATTGACATGAGGCATTTGCCTCATGATGGCAATAAGTGGTCTTGCATATTGTTGACATTGGTCAAGCATATCCACTACCACAGAAGACTGCCAAAGAACTGACAAATGCTCTTGAGAAGTGGATTTTCCCTATCTATATTTGGTCTCCCTACTATCCGGCATAGTGACAATGGGAGAGAATTTGTGAATCATTTGGTTGAGGACGTTCTTGCCACTTGGCCAGGAGCTGTACAGCTAGTGAGTGGTCGGCCGCAACACCCTCAATCACAAAGCCTGGTGGAACAATCTCACTATACACTGGAACGAATGATGAGTTCCAGAATTGCAGAGTCAGCATCTAATTCTCCTTCCTGGACTCTGGCACTGGCTATCACACATTGTCTGTAAGTTCTGCCTTCCAAATGTATATAAAGAAAAACAAAACTCATTTATTGATGGATTTCAGTTTATTATTCAGTCTTTTAAATTTCAAATGGAGCCTAGAAGAACACCCTTTATTCGGATATTGAACATTAACAACAGTCATTGGATAACAATATATCTACCATTGGTGTATACCACCATCTACTGTCAAAGTGTATGATAGTAACCATGGGCAACTGCCTCATCATGAGCAAAAGTTAGTGGCAGATATTTTGCAGTCTCGTCAACCTGATATTGTAATCCATTACATTGATGTCCAAAAACAAGCTAATACAAGTGATTGCGGCTTGTTCTCAATAGTATTTGCAACTGCATGCACTAACTTTTGGTCAAGATCCTGCCATGATATGTTTTTGATCAGGAAAAAATGAGGCAGTACGTTATCAACTGCTTTGAAATTGGACATATGTCATTGTTCCCAATCCGTGGTCACCGAAACCCACAGCAATACACCACAGAAACCTTCTATTTATTGCATTTGCCGTCTCATTGCTGAAGGCACCATGATACAATGTTTCTCCTGTAAAGAATAGTTTCATAAGTCCTGTCTATCTGTTCCCTCGAAGTTCATTCATAACAAAAAACTTGTCTGCATGTAATTGTTAGGATATATACCACTGATGATAACATTCTTAGTATTTCATTTGTTTCAAGTCTTCAGTGATGCATTCACACTCATGAATTATAACTCATGGGCAGGGAGGTGAGGGGATGTAGTTTTTGTTTCCATATGGTCGCCTTAATAAGTAGTTTATACACAAATATTCACACATTAAACAATGCAATCGGGTATAAGTCCTGTTGAACAGCCGGGTAAACTATACTGTCCCGTTAGACAACCGAATAACCTATTGAACAATCGGGTTAGTCCCGTTGAATAGTCAGGTAAGTGCCGTTAGACAACTGGATAACCCATTGAACAACCGGGTAAGTCCCGGCCCGTTGAGCAACCGGGTAAATCCCGTTGAACAACCGGGTAGACTATATTGTCCCGTTAGACAACCGGATAGCAATAGAGCAACCGGGTACCCAGTTGATCAACCGGGTGCCCGGTTGATCAACCGGCGTCCTGTTGATCAACAGGACAAATTGATCATCGGTACGGAACATATACACGGCCAAATTTTAAAAAACCTGTATCAGGATGTATTTCCCAACAGAGTATGTACCAGGCGTGACATGATCATGAATATGATCATATCATACCTGGCACATACCTGGTACATACTCTGTTGGGAAATACATCCTAATACAGCTTTTTAAAAATTTGGCTGCGTAGAGCTCTTTCATCGCGTGAATTAATAGCATTCATCTTCTTATTAGTCCGCCACATTGGTGCTCGTTTACAATGGAGAAGTATGGGCTTATGCTTGGTTTTGGTACGTAACATTACTTCAGAGTGGAGTTTAAATATATATTATTGTGGTCTAACACATAACTAACATTTGTAAAAATATGATTTTTACTTGTGCCCTCGGAGCGCCAGTTATACGTATATCAAAAGTACCAAAACCGAGCATAAGCCCATAGTAAACCGAGCACCAATATGGCGGACAATAAAGCAATTAAAGCCCACGCGTCATGTGACCATGAAAGAACTCTATATGTATCAAAACAATTCCCTCATATTTGGAACATCGACCTTAGCGGCAAGCAGACACTTATCAAATATGTGGATTTCATTTGCCGCACAATAATGTTCTCATACTTGGTACAAATATGTGGTTCCCAGGATGGCGGTACGGACCCACCTGCCTCCATCTTTGGTTTCGTGTTTTCACATGTAACAAGAAGTTTTCATTTATTAGTACATGTACAGCAGTAAATACAAAGCAAGGAGATATCCATGTTTTCTCTAGAGCAGCCCCACAAAGACTGATGCTCCAGACTGTGTGCTATGTATAAATAAAAACATTATTTTGTTATTTTACATATACACCGATACCGTGAGTAGATGAACTGGACACGGCTTGGACAGCTAGAGAAGAGAAGCATCGGCCTCTGGATCATATACATGGATTTTTACAACTAATAACTTTTGCTCAGCAAATCTGTAAAGAGGGGGGGCAAAGATGAACCGTGCGACAACTTCGGCAACTTACGGACAGATGGATCATGTAGGCACTGTCTGTTCAAAACCGTGACACCATAATTGTCATGATTGTCAAATTCAATGTCTTCAGAATCGTTTACTCTTGTCAAGGCTTCTGATTGAAAAGGAAAAATGAAATGGACCTATATTTGCACGCACATTTAAATGCGACAACATGCTGCTAATAGGTCTAGATCTATTTCTTTTCAATCAGAAGCCTTGTTCCCTTGCTTTTTACACCACCATCACCTTTGATTCCTATATACCACCAACCTTTTCGTATAGAGAATGTTTTTATTACTTGCATACGGAGTTAAAATGGCGCAATCATTTTGTAGCATTGCTATTGAAGGTAATTAATGAACTCATAGCAATAATCAGTTATAGCAACTCTTGTAAATTCACCTCGTAACTGAGCATATGGTTGTTGTAACGTTCACTATAATGCTTGCACTTTATTGATTTGATTACTTCTTTCTTTTGTTCAACAATCTGTTTGGCAATGGCCTGTTCAAGATACCGATTGCAGTTGTGCATGGATGTAAAAAAAAAGCGATCTGATGTGTAGTGAGAAAGTGTCAGGTCTAAGTGACACATGATAGTACGCAATCAAGCCTAATGATTTCAAAACAAGCAAGGAAATGCTCAATCATTGATATAGGAGCTCCTGATGAAAATTATGTTAAAGCAGCTCTTGCATGTAGCAAAATGCAGAATGCGACTTCAAGCATATGATAATACTCAGATTCGTAGCGTTTGCATTAAAAGTGAACATCCCAAAAGCTTCTATCATGCTGCAGGCACTTGCATGGCTGCATGGCATTAAACTATTTTACATCCACATGCATGCAGTAACCCATCCCACCTGTAATAACCACCAGTTTCAGACCCATGCTTCGACCATGATGTTAGACATATCCAACAGAACTCATGTCTGCACTATATATGATGTAGGAGACACACAGCAGTTTACATTGTTCAATACTATAGAGTAATGTCTTACGGATGACTAACTATATCATATGTACAACATCATTAATAAAATGTGATTACTTTGGCACATGTCATGTAATTGCAGCCTTAATTTTTTTCGATCTGCACCCTAAATTTAAATACATGTGGTGGAAAAACCTGTTACTCATTTAAGCTGACCTCTCCTGCAGCGAGGGCAGCTCTTTGTGCATGCTATCATCAAATCAGCATTTTGGCTATCCACAGGCAGTGTGAAGGCTCCTTCAGCTAACACATCACACTCAATTCATACACTGCATCAGTCTGCTTTCAAATAACTACACGTACATAATAATTCAGCCTTCCATTTCTCCCACAGGTCATGGGCCTCCTGCAAACATGTCCTGTGTTGATTTAATACAATATTAAGATTACATTAATTTGCACTAGTTTATACTGACCAGCAGAATCTATGACCATTGCTGCAGTGCACATTCACACCTGGTCTTGGTACCCCTCCTGTCTTGAGGGAGCTCCTGGTCTCATCAGGTAAAACCAGCCAGAGAAGGGGCAGTACATTGTGCCTTGGAAACTTGAAACAAAGTTCTAGAGCTTCAAACCTGTGTATTTCTCATAGGTCTCCTCTGAAACTAAGGACTTGATGAATTCCTGTTAGAGGCAAGGGGCAGAAGTGCACATTAATGGGATCACATACAAGGTACCAGTAATAGTCTTTTTTAAAAATTGAAGCCCTGTCCTTTGTGGTCCGATGCAATACATGTACCAACAAATGGGGATTGTGGGGAGGGAGGAGGAGGGAAGGGGATGGGAGGGGGAGGGAGGGAGGGAGAGTGAGGGGGAGAATTGTGATTGTGTTTGCTGGGATGACTTACTTTTGGGACAAACTGATTGCAGCCAGTCTCAGGACATCTGATCTGGTTCCCTCCTTCCTTTATCTGCAATTCTACATGATCATGAGATAACAATATATGCATTGGTGTAATGCCCCTAACACTGGCTACTCTACCCTGCTCTAATGAAAACATGACCAAGACTTCTGTTGGTGCATGCATCAGGAGACCTATGACTTATCAATATTTTAGGTCACTGATATGTCCTCTTATTTCATATGACACTGTTTGAAAATTTGTATTTTTCCCCCTTCTACTGCCTGCATCAGTAGTGACAATATTATACACTTATGTTGTACGTGTGCCACAGGTCTATAATTGAATCTCAATAAAGCATTCAAATGTGGTATTCACACGGGACTAGGACATCCCCGTGGCAAGATCCAAAACATATTATGCACTGCAGGATGTAAATTTCCAAATGAAATTACCCTCAGATCATGACCCTTCATCGCCTGCACAAGCAGGTCTTAATCATAGATTGACCAATTGTGACTTAAGTCACAAAATTGTGACTTAAGTCACAATTTTTTTCAATGAGGAAATCTCACATTAAAAAACTGCAAACTACCTTTTTGAAACTTACCACATATACATGGATGCATGTGTGTTCTAGGTATGTTTTTTGCAACACTTGGATGCGCTTAACATTGACAATACAAGGCCTTCTCTGTACGCAATCTCGCAAAAAATGTATAATACCGCGTCATTGTGACTTAAGTCACAATACTTTTCTAATTAATACACCAAGAGAATTCTATCAACTAGGATGCTTTTAAAATATGTACAATGATGATGGAGGCATGTGCTCTCATAATATAGCATTTAAACAGCTTGGAAACACGTTGTGTAGAAGTTGCATAACGTTTTCCCTTCCAATTCTCTAGTGCGCATCGAGGATCAATAAAATTGTGACTTAAGCCACAAAGCTTTGAACGGGTAAAGTAGCAGTATTTTCTACGAGTACCTATGACGTTTTATGCACTAGATTGAACGTCGAAGCTTGTAGAATTATATTTTTCAGATAGAACTACTTAGTTCTTTTTGTGGTGTGGTCAAAACTGAAAGCAAACAAGGTGATAATTCGATTTTTCCACGCCTCCCCTACGATACGCACGCGATAGCGATGGTCGGGTTCTCTGTTGGTGATCGGGTAGTTTGTGGAGCAGACAAAGTTCTAGGCAATAAGCCAGCGAAACAAAGGTACGGGAGGCTTTTCCGAAAGGAACTACACGGTGTTGTAAAAGGCTAGGAACGGAGGGAAGCGGACGTAGCAAAAAGTATGTGGTTTGTTTTGACGAGGTTACAACTACGAAGGCTTTTTCCACTCGAAGCTTGAAGCCGCTAGTAGTAGAGAATGGCGAAGCTGGACCAAGCTTTACTTCACCAGATGAAGCAGACGCTGCACTAATTGATTCTTCCGTTGGCGATGGGCGGCTACCTACCGATGACGACGAGTAAGTCAAAGAATGGTAGTAGCTGCATAACTAAGCATATGCTGAATGGCCTACAATAGGCTAACATCGCAGGACTTCATTTACAATTGCTGCAATTATTTGTTCAAATATATTCATCAATTTGTACGCTTGTAATCTATGTACACAATCAGCCACATCAATGGAATAGAGTTTATATAAGGTGCTTGAATTTGATTATAAAATTGTGACTTAAGTCACAATTCTAAGTCACAATTTCTTGGTCAATCTATGATTAAATCGCTTTCGTTGCACTTGCCTCATGTTCTGTAATGGAGGATGTCTTGACATATGCCCGATTGTCATTTACATCTATCCCAGCCTCTGCACACGTTGCAGACTTGTCATTCTCCCAAGATGCAATTATCTGTTCCACAGACCAATGCATCAATGACACTTGTACAGCATCGATTGGAATGTACTTGTACGACATCGATCGATGGGATCGATCGATGGCATGGATCGATGGATGGACGGGATCGATGTTTCATCATCAATGGGCTGGTTGCATTGTTTGATTGGCATAAAGGGATGAAAGTAACCGATAGTTGCATGATCGATTGATGAATGCAGCCGATTTCGGACGATCGAATTTTGACATGATCGGCGTTCCATAGGATCTAAGCCCATAGTTTAGGACCTAGACATATAGGTAACTTAAAGGACCTAGACCTATAGCGTAGTACCTAGACCTACTGTAAGGACCTAGACCTATAACGTAGGACCTAGACCTACAGTTTAGGACCGAGACCTACAGTTTTGGACCGAGACCTATAGTTTAGGATCTAGACCTATAGTTTAGGACCTAGATCTATAGTTTAGGACCGAGACCTATATAGCTTATATGACATAAACCTATAGCACCTAAGCCGATTGCTTATAGGACCGAAACGTATAGCTTAGGACCTAAACCTATTGCTTAGGACCTTAACCTATATAGCTTAGGACCTAATCCTATAGTTTAGGACCTAAGCCTATTGCTTAGGACGTAAGCCTATTGCTTAAGACCTAAGCCTATTGCTTAGGACCTAAGCCTATTGCTTAGGACCTAAGCCTATTGCTTAGGACCTAAGCCTATTGCTTAGGACCTAAGCCTATTGCTTAGGACCTAAGCCTATTGTTTATAAGACCCAAGCCTATTACTAAGGACCCAAGTCTATATTGGTCAGTCCTCATCTTCTTCCCTACCTGTATCCAGTGGTGTTCCTCAAGGATCAGTACTTGGACCTCTATTGTTCCTCATTTATATCAATGACCTTCCTGAATGTTTAGAGCCACCAGTTTAAGCAAAAATTTTTGCAGATGATACCAAACTTTATGCTACTCATTCATCCAACTCATCTTCACCTTTGACTTTATCTTTATTAAATTTTAGTGTGTGGTCTCAAACCTGGCAGCTTAATATTGCATTTCAGAAGTGCAGCGTGATATCCTTTGGGCATAACTCAGCGAGTAACTCTTATTCTCTAGGGGGCGTGCTTTTGAATAGAGTTTTTGATATCCATGACCTAGGTGTACATATCACATCTGATTTTAAACCGAGCTTGCATTGTGCATATATTGCTGCTAAGGCTTTTCAAAGGTGTTCACTCCTACTTAAAGCTCTTCGTACACTGAATATATCTGTGCTGTGTCGAATGTTTCATTCATATGTGAGACCCATTCTGGAATATAATGCTCCAGTATGGAATCCTTGGCTTGTAAAAGATATTAAAACTGTTGAAAGAGTTCAACGTTACTTTACCAGATCACTCTTTAAAAGAATAAAGATACCTATGACTAGTTATGCTGATAGGCTTTCTATGCTTGGATTTCATTCATTGGAGTATAGAAGAGTGTTTCTGGATCTAGTTATGTGCTTTAAAATAGTGAAAAAACTTGTTGACCTTGATGCATCAGATTTTTTCCACATAAACTTGTCACCTTATACAACAAGAGGGAACTCCATCAAACTTAGTCCTCTAACAACACCACATCACAATTACCGTGCAAATTTCTTTTCAGTTAGAATCATACCGATTTGGAACTCACTGTCTGACACTGTTGTTAAATCATCCTCAGAAAGAACGTTTAGGTTAATGCTGAACAATGTTGATTTATCTATTTTTTGTAAATGCTACGCATTTTAGGGGCAGTATACAAGTGCATATCTAATTTATGCCATTACTTGCCTATGTGTATATTACATGCACATGAAATTATTTTTTTTTTACATTATTATTATTATTTTATCAATAATATATAAGCTACATATATCACAGAGATACACGTATCAGCGGCGGATCCAGGGGGGGGGCACTCGGGGCACGTGCCCCCCCCCCCCCCCCCCCCTTCATTAATAAATTCATAACTTTTCGGGCCGCATTTTATAATATAGCTGCACGATTGCGCTGTCTATTGATATCCGCACGCATGAACTCTACTACTGTACTATATCCCGGGCCCCCCGATACGCGATCATACTTCCCCCCCCCCCGCCCTTCGTATCGGGCCAGAAACCAACAGCACCCCCCCCCCCCCCCCCCCCCCCGCTCTTCGTTTTGGGCCAGAATCCGACAGCACCCCCCCCCCCCCCCCCCCGCTCCTCGTATCGGGCCATAAACCGACAGCACCCCCCCCCCCCCCCCCCCGCTCCTCGTATCGGGCCATAAACCGACAGCACCCCCCCCCCCCCCCCCCGCTTTTCGTATCGGGCCAGAAGCCGACCCCACCCCCAGCCACACCCACCATCCGTGCCCCCCCCCCCCCCCAAAACCTGTATCCGCCGCTGCGTATAACCAGCTATACGCACACAATACACTCAAATGGAAGCCGTCCATCACCCTCCCACTGCACCATCAGATGTCCCAACAATGCGCCAGGTCTAGTCCCGTCCGACTTCGGTGGTTTTTTATTAGAAGATCCACGTGGTCTTCGGAGACAGCTTTGGGGTCCTGTTCCCCTTGCGTAGCCCTAATCGGTAGAGGAGATTCCTCCCTTTTCGCGGCCACTCCCGGGGTCAACCCCTCAGCCTCGTCACCCAAGCGCAAAGTCCAGCCATCCGGAAAGACGTCTCCCAATAAGAGCGCACTCCATGCATACATTGTGGCTTCGGCCAAAGATGGCAAGTAGCGTGAGGTGGCCAGCCTACACGTACCAATCGTAGAGGCAAGAGTTTGGTCCAAGGAGCGAAGGTAGAATAATTAAGTAGCACTGCGCTCAACCAACCTGCGCGGTCAAAAATTATTATCAATTTTTTTTTATTTTTTTATTTATTTTTTTTTATTCATATAATTATAATTGATACAGTACAAGCATATAAATACATCACACAGACACATGATACGCACAAAAACAAGTTGCTAGCCTACTGAAGTTCAGGAGGTAGTATGGACCTGGACAGGATCGCGGTGGCATTGGCCCTGACAAGATTCATGCTCAACCTCCCGTACAGCTCATGGATGACCACTGACTTTGACTTTCCCAATGATGTAGCCAAACGGGACCCAAGTTTGGAAAAGAAATCCCTAGCCGTCAAACCCCACGCCCCATAGGACTCCGCAACAACAGGGACACATACCCAACCCAAATCAGCACACTTGCCCATGTTGGCTTTAAGTTTTCTCTCCTCGGTAGCCTTAGCTGCTGCACCAGCCGACACTCCCGCTTCCAGAAGGGTAAGTGGGTTAAGCGGAGAAGTGACGGATAAGTCCAGAGCCGCAGGCTTGCCCATGCACCAGTGAGGGATGAGGATGTCTGCTGGACGTGTGTTGCTGTGGTCGGGAGTAAGGTTATGGCCTACTTCTATGTGGACACTAAGATGGGCACGGCGACAGGACTCGGCCACAATGTCCCGAAGCCTGTTATGGCGATAGACAACATCCCCACCACGCTTGCATGTTGTGGCATGATGGCCAAGAGGATCGAGACTTTTTTCAGGACACAGTGCACATTGGACATCACCAGAAGTGTCTAAACCTAGCCACCACTTGACAGCAACTTGGAATTGTGATGGTTCAAGGTGGAGCCCCTGGCGCTCACATGGTGGCATTGATAACCAGGAGGCTGCATGAGGTGACGAGACGGACAGCAAACGAGCCCTGTTTGCAACTGTAGAAGCTTCCATGAGGGAACTGAGAAGTTGGTTATCGAGCTTCTCTGATAACTTGCTCTGAGAGATAGGAGATGACAGGAAGTCCTCAAACTTAATGCTGTCCTCAGCAGGGACTAAACGATTAAACATGTCCACTGCATCAATTATTATTATTATTATTATTATATTAATAATAATAATATACAAGAGAATACATGAATAGGAATACAATATTTAGGAGGAGAAATAACATGCATGAATTATTAATAACTCATGCTACAGTTCAATAAACTTTAAGATGGGAGCCACCTGGAAAGGATTGCTGTCGCATTTGCCCTCACCAGATGCAAGTTGAGCCTGCTATACAGGTCAGACAGCACAACCGACTTTGGTTTGCCCGATATGATGGCAAGACGGGAGGCAAGCATCTTAAACGAGTCCATGGCTTCCTTTCCCCAAGCACCATAGGACTCCGTGACCAGAGGTACACAATACCAGCCCAAAGCATTGCATTTGGGGTCATTCTCATTATGCTTTCGCTCTTCAGTGGACAAGGCGGCTGCCCCAGCTGACAATCCCGCTACTGAAACAATTTTATTATTATTATTTATATAATTATAATAATTATTTACAGTTACAGCAGGATAAAAGGACTAACACAATTACAATATTATAAGGATAACTAACTTACAATAGATGCCGCTAAAAAACCTACAGTTCTTCTAACCTATCCGGACATTTTCTCTCCCCATGATGGCCCTAGCCACTGACCTCACTAGTGACATGTTGAGGTGGCCATAGATGTCACCCAGCATTTTGGGTTTGGGAATGGCCTGGCCGATGGCAAGTAGAGAGGCAAGACGGGAGAAAACACTCTGGGCCTCCTTCCCCCAGTTACCGTATGTTTCTACAGCTAGGGGGATACATGTCCACCCCAACTCCTGGCATCTGGTGTCATTGGCCACATGCTTTCTCAGTTCAGCAGCATAGGCTGCTGCTCCCACAGAGGTACTGGCATTGTTGAGGGTTACTGGTGTAAGGGGTGAAGCAACAGTAACGTCAAAGGCCGCAGGCTTTCCTCTGTCCCATCCCTGAACAAGGACATCCGCAGGACGAGAGTTAACATGGTCCCTAGCTAAGCCATACCCAACTTCAACCCTCACAGAAAGGTGGGCCTGGCGGCAAAAGTTAGCAAAGATATCCCGCAAGTGATTGTGCCTTGCAACCACATCACCACCATGTCTGCAGGAGGCTGCATGATGACCTAGAGGGTCAAGGGCAATATCAGGACAATGTGGACACAGAGAACCTCCAGAGGTGTCAAGACCCAACCACCATCTGAGTGCTACCTGACATTCAGCAGAGTTAAGGTGCAGATCCAGACCAGTAGAAGGGATGACTGAGATCCAAGAACCCGCATGAGGGGCAGAAACAGAAAGGATCCGAGCCTTATTCACTGGAGAGGAGGAAGATAGCAGTGATTGGAAAACATGCATATCCAGCTTCTTAGACAGAGCTCTTTGTGGAGGCAGGTTGACCAGAACCTCCTCAGCTGTGATTGACTCATCAGGGGGAACCTGAGTATTGAAGCGGGTCACAGCCTGAAGCATGTGTATGTTATCGGCACTACCAAATCCTGATGAAGCAAGGGAAGCTATAAACGCAGCAGAACAGTGCAAAGCAAGGGACCGAAAGCCAAGCCCACCAAAACTCTGACTGAGTTGTGCTTGCTGCCAATTTGGGTCAGGGACGTCCACTGCAATGCAGGAGGTGAAGCATAGCCTTACCTCCTCATCAAAGAGCTTAAGATAGTCAGCACAATGGCTTGGAGGAGTGGCTCTGGCTAGATGCACTAACTTACAGTAACTTCCACACATACGAAGAAGCGAAAAGGCCACGTGAAGGTCAACTGTAGAGACATCCACAAGAGCCTTAAGCAAGATCTTGGGCATTGCACATTTCTCAGCAATGAAGCGAGAGCAGTGGACAAAATCTCCAATTGGGGCTCCTAGGATGTCCAGGTTGGGAAGGAGAGATGACTTCACCACTGGTGGAAATAGTGAATTACCACTCCTACTGAAAAGTTCACACTTGGAAAAATTGATGTAAAGCCCCAAGTGAGGACCAAGCTCTTCTATGAGGTGCAGAGCACGTATTACTGCAGACCTCTCCCCTGCTAGAACCCCATCATCAAGATACCAAGCTTCCAGAAGCAGCTGGAGACAATCATCATCTGCATCAATACTGGTAACAAGCTTATGGAGAACCAAGGCAAACAGCATTGGGCCCAGTGGATCACCTTGCTGGACACCAGACTGGGAACTTATCTGGCCCATAGGGTGCCACAATGATGTATGAGATCCATAGCACCACGAGACCCATGGGAGAAGCTCTGGAAAGAAAGTAGCACACTCATCCAAAACTGCCTGCCTCGATACCATATTGAAGGCATTTGACATGTCCACCTTGAACACTACAAAGTCGCCACTTAACCAGTTTTCATCAATGCATCTCCTTAAGCTGTGCACAATCTTCTCTACACCTGCTTTACAAGCCACTCCAAATTGTGAGGGCTGAAAGAATGAGGAGATCTTGTCCCTTAGGATGGCACAGATGCATTTCCCTGTCAGCCTACGCAATGTTTCCCCCACTGCAATCGGCCTAACATCTGGTGGGTTACCCTCCTTACCTTTGTTCAGTGCAATTAGCCTGCCGCCTGCCAAAAATGTTGCCACTGGCTCAGGGACCTTTCCAGAAGCCATAAGATTCACAATGCCCTTAAGAGAGTCACTAATTGATGTGTGAAGGGGAATAGATGCAGCATCCAAAAGGTGCTGAACAGAGAGTCCTGAAGGACCAGCTGAGGTACCTTTAGGGAAGGATCTCAAGATCTTCAGTATTTTAAAGGTGGGACCTAGCGTAACAGGCTCAGAGGTAGCATTTGGGGTCACTGGAGGTGGACAGGCTGGATGCTTGGCCTGCAACAAGCGCCAGGTTGTGTCATTATTGGGGGCAATGCCACTTGATAATAGCATCCGGCAAGCTTTGCCTGTCAATCCTGAGCGGCCGAGAGAAACTGCAGAATTAATCACTCTTCTGTAATTCTTGCCGATAGTGGCCTCCTCTGTGATGCTGTTGTTCTCCCGACTTTTTGCCATTGTCCAAAGAGTGGATAGGTCATTATTCAACCACATTTTGCAAAGAGACTCTATTGCTACATGTGGATTGTGGCTCCCTTTGTGCTTCAAGGAAGGGAGGACACACTTTGGGAGCATGAAGAGCTTTAACCATGCATCTTCAGTATTCTTTAGTAGGACATCTCTTAGAGCAGATGAGACAGCTTTTGCAAAAGCTGGTCTGGCTTTAGCTGGGATGTACCGCAGAGTTGGGTGGTTCAGTTGGCACACTTCCTCAAAAGTAGGAAGGTTGTGACTGATATCTGAAGAGGGGGTTGGAACAGGCCGCTGTAAAGAAACTGATGTGATGCTCCTCATAGGACATTGGCGCAGGTGAGAAGCTTGCCTAGAGTTAGAAACCAGCTGGGAACAGCTAGGGCAAACAAATACATTTTGGACCCTCAGCCATTCTGATGGTACACTCCCAGGAAGAGCACCTTTGGCATGGAGGGTCATGTGGTTGTGCCACATGGATGGAGCTATCTGTGCAGGGCAACCATCAACAGTGCATTGCTTCCTGCTGGAGGGAATTCCTGAAGAAAGGGTCTGGTGCGTGGTGGAGAAATGTCCTGAAGAGGAGCCCTGGTGTGTGGTGGAGGAAAGTCCTGAAGAAGAAGCCTGTGGTGTGGTGGAGGAGAGACCTGAAGAAGAAGCCTGGTGTGTGGTGGAGGAAAGTCCTGAAGAAGAGGTCTGTGGTGTGGTGGAGGAAAATCCTGGGGTGGGTGGTAATGAGAGCTCGTGATCGAGGTGCTGTTGGAGGACCCGCAGTAAAATTGGCTGCTCAGGAGATGGAGTCGGGGATGAAGGTTGTCGGGGCGGTGGAGAAGAATGATGCGACGAGGAGCACAGCGACAATGCGGGTGGTGATTGCGGAGAAATAGGAACTGCATGCGGCTGCTGCGGTGGAGTTGCGGGCAGCTGCTGTGAATGTGTAGAAGGCAGCGATGGGGATGCGGACAGCTGCTGTGAATGTGATAATGGAGAAAGAAGTTGCGGTGATGCGGAGACTTGAGGAGGCAGATCATCAGAATTAGAAGCTACGGATGTCGGAGAGAGAATTCGAAGTGGTAGCGCCGAGGTACTAGATAATTGTTGGGACGACGTGGTTAAGTTCATGCACTTCCCTTGACGGCAAGGATAGCAATCCGAGCACGCAATCTTCTTCCTCACGCACGAACAGCCCTTACATACGGCGTTCCTTCCGTTGCATCTACAGCACGGCATTATCCATTTTGATGTTAATTATTATTTTTTTATTATTATTATTATTTAATAATTATTATTGACAACAGAATACAGTTACAGCAGGATAAAAGGACTAACACAATTACAATATTATAAGGATAACTAACTTACAATAGATGCCGCTAAAAAACCTACAGTTCTTCTAACCTATCCGGACATTTTCTCTCCCCATGATGGCCCTAGCCACTGACCTCACTAGTGACATGTTGAGGTGGCCATAGATGTCACCCAGCATTTTGGGTTTGGGAATGGCCTGGCCGATGGCAAGTAGAGAGGCAAGACGGGAGAAAACACTCTGGGCCTCCTTCCCCCAGTTACCGTATGTTTCTACAGCTAGGGGGATACATGTCCACCCCAACTCCTGGCATCTGGTGTCATTGGCCACATGCTTTCTCTGTTCAGCAGCATAGGCTGCTGCTCCCACAGAGGTACTGGCATTGTTGAGGGTTACTGGTGTAAGGGGTGAAGCAACAGTAACGTCAAAGGCCGCAGGCTTTCCTCTGTCCCATCCCTGAACAAGGACATCCGCAGGACGAGAGTTAACATGGTCCCTAGCTAAGCCATACCCAACTTCAACCCTCACAGAAAGGTGGGCCTGGCGGCAAAAGTTAGCAAAGATATCCCGCAAGTGATTGTGCCTTGCAACCACATCACCACCATGTCTGCAGGAGGCTGCATGATGACCTAGAGGGTCAAGGGCAATATCAGGACAATGTGGACACAGAGAACCTCCAGAGGTGTCAAGACCCAACCACCATCTGAGTGCTACCTGACATTCAGCAGAGTTAAGGTGCAGATCCAGACCAGTAGAAGGGATGACTGAGATCCAAGAACCCGCATGAGGGGCAGAAACAGAAAGGATCCGAGCCTTATTCACTGGAGAGGAGGAAGATAGCAGTGATTGGAAAACATGCATATCCAGCTTCTTAGACAGAGCTCTTTGTGGAGGCAGGTTGACCAGAACCTCCTCAGCTGTGATTGACTCATCAGGGGGAACCTGAGTATTGAAGCGGGTCACAGCCTGAAGCATGTGTATGTTATCGGCACTACCAAATCCTGATGAAGCAAGGGAAGCTATAAACGCAGCAGAACAGTGCAAAGCAAGGGACCGAAAGCCAAGCCCACCAAAACTCTGACTGAGTTGTGCTTGCTGCCAATTTGGGTCAGGGACGTCCACTGCAATGCAGGAGGTGAAGCATAGCCTTACCTCCTCATCAAAGAGCTTAAGATAGTCAGCACAATGGCTTGGAGGAGTGGCTCTGGCTAGATGCACTAACTTACAGTAACTTCCACACATACGAAGAAGCGAAAAGGCCACGTGAAGGTCAACTGTAGAGACATCCACAAGAGCCTTAAGCAAGATCTTGGGCATTGCACATTTCTCAGCAATGAAGCGAGAGCAGTGGACAAAATCTCCAATTGGGGCTCCTAGGATGTCCAGGTTGGGAAGGAGAGACGACTTCACCACTGGTGGAAATAGTGAATTACCACTCCTACTGAAAAGTTCACACTTGGAAAAATTGATGTAAAGCCCCAAGTGAGGACCAAGCTCTTCTATGAGGTGCAGAGCACGTATTACTGCAGACCTCTCCCCTGCTAGAACCCCATCATCAAGATACCAAGCTTCCAGAAGCAGCTGGAGACAATCATCATCTGCATCAATACTGGTAACAAGCTTATGGAGAACCAAGGCAAACAGCATTGGGCCCAGTGGATCACCTTGCTGGACACCAGACTGGGAACTTATCTGGCCCATAGGGTGCCACAATGATGTATGAGATCCATAGCACCACGAGACCCATGGGAGAAGCTCTGGAAAGAAAGTAGCACACTCATCCAAAACTGCCTGCCTCGATACCATATTGAAGGCATTTGACATGTCCACCTTGAACACTACAAAGTCGCCACTTAACCAGTTTTCATCAATGCATCTCCTTAAGCTGTGCACAATCTTCTCTACACCTGCTTTACAAGCCACTCCAAATTGTGAGGGCTGAAAGAATAAGGAGATCTTGTCCCTTAGGATGGCACAGATGCATTTCCCTGTCAGCCTACGCAATGTTTCCCCCACTGCAATCGGCCTAACATCTGGTGGGTTACCCTCCTTACCTTTGTTCAGTGCAATTAGCCTGCCGCCTGCCAAAAATGTTGCCACTGGCTTAGGGACCTTTCCAGAAGCCATAAGATTCACAATGCCCTTAAGAGAGTCACCAATTGATGTGTGAAGGGGAATAGATGCAGCATCCAAAAGGTGCTGAACAGAGAGTCCTGAAGGACCAGCTGAGGTACCTTTAGGGAAGGATCTCAAGATCTTAAGTATTTTAAAGGTGGGACCTAGCGTAACAGGCTCAGAGGTAGCATTTGGGGTCACTGGAGGTGGACAGGCTGGATGCTTGTTATTATTATTATTGCTTAGGACCTAAACCTATATAGCTTAGCCGGGACCTAAGCCAATATTGCTTAGGATCTAAACCCTTATAGCTTAGGATCTAAGCCTATTGCTTAGGACCTAAACTTATAGCTTGGACCTAAACCTATTGTTTTAGTAGGACCTAAACTTATTGTTTAGGACCTAAACTTACTGTTTAGGACGTAAAACCTATTGTTTAGGACCTAAACACTCGTCATGTTCGGCGTACTACAAACATTTTCATAATTCGGACTGGGAGATTTCCGAATGTTGTTGAGATGGTATTGTAATGTGAATTGTTTGGTGACCTCACCAATTGTTTCTTAGAACTATATCGGCGGATACAGATACAAATGGGCCCGTCCATTGTCCATTCACTACATGCAGTATAATACGCTTACATGTACGAGAACTCACTCAAAGTCTTCAATTCTGCCATGTCTCTCTCCGACTCCAAATTAGATCGAAAGGTTGCGGAGAGCCCAAATCCTCCAAAAGTTAAGGAGATAAAAGAAAAGCAGCTAAAGAGATCGATATACAATCAAACCAGTACCTAGCCTCGTCCCCAGGCCCTATTTTTATATTAAAGTTAGCGGGGACAAAAAATAGGGCCTGGTATCCATTGTCAAAGGTCTTGGTGCGCATGCGCTAGCCATTCTCCAGAATCTGGAGATTCGTGCACTGTTGTAATTTGGTTTGTAATCCTTTCCGTAAAATAATTCGGTTCTCCGCGTAAGCGTTACCTCGTCTCAGACCGTCGTATGTTCGTCGCCCGTGGATTTGCGTATAGCGCTCCATTTCGAAATATAACAAAATCAATGCTAAGAAATGGAGACAAGGAAAGAGTCAAAGTCTTGCAGGATTTGTGGCAGTGTTGTTCCCCCCACACACTGTGTAGCACTCTTTTCTACAAAATCTTTGAATTCAGGTCTTGCAGAAAGGCTCAGCAAGGTTGCTGATGTCCCAGTGGCTCCAGCCTCCAGATGATGGTTTGACTAAGTTCATCTGCGGGATCTGCAATAGGAAACTTTTGTCAGCAGAGTCATTTATAAGAACAGCCAAGGCTAGTTATGAGAAGAATAAAGCCTCACCTTTTGGCTCTGGCACTGGTGATACCATGGGTTCACAAGGGCAGATCACACGAAAAAGAACCAAGGACACCAGTGGCCCTGAGGCATCTCCTCACACTAGCCAGTGTAGACCTGTGGCCAAGCGTCTGACTCCTGAGCGCACTGGAAGAAGACTTACTTATCTTGATTGCCATATCTGTAAGGGAAATAAAAAATATAATGTACCACACTTGATTTATTTATGCTTACACAGCACAGACTGATAATTGCACTGAGCCACTGAGTGACAGTATCAATGATCAGGTATCAGGTACTACAGATGGCCCAGGAGACCAAGAGCTACATGTGATTGGTGCCCCAAATGTATCTCAGAATTCTGCTGAAGGTAAGCTGTATACATAAATTCATCAACCAAATTTACATGCATCATAGTTACAGAAGCAAGCTTAATAGTGTTGGAACCATGTGATAACACAACTGAAGGTGCTATGGCTGCTCCTACATCAGTTAAGGTGAATATTTTATAAACTATAATGTTCTCAATACTTATTGAGCACAATGTATACAGATTTCTGTGTACTCACCTCGAAATGGTGCTGATGTGATCACAGTTGTGAGTCCTCAATATCTAAAGATTGTCAAGGCATTGGCTGGTGGCAACATGAAGTCTATTTGCAGAGCTTTTTTTGCCAATCCTCATCTCAGACAGAAGCTGTGTCCAAAGTATCCCGAATGGTGAATGATGAGTGCTCCTTGTTGTGCAAAAAGAACACACAGCCAGTATCACTGTTCCGCCATATGTCCCTCGAGCAGGCTGAGAAATTCACATGGACTCAAGCTATTTCAGAAATTAGCAGCAAGGCGCCAATTCTATTCAGCATTATGAATAACTGTGTAGTGACACAACACTCAGCCAGCAGGAACAAGCACAAGAAAGGGGAAGCACAGTACCCAGGCTTGTGCACAGCAGTGGCCATACTCTTGAAGGAGCGCAACAGAGTTATGTGTGGGGTGCAGTCCTATGTATCCAGTGTTCTCTTTTCAAGTAACATTCACAAGAAGGTGTGTGCAAGTATATGTGTTTGTGTGTGGCATGGAAAGGAAACATAAAAATAACAGCATACTTCTTTTTACAGACTTGGACACAGCTGAATCACATGAATGTTACTCTCTCCTACAGTGCCATTCTCAAACGAGTAAATGAAATTAGCAAACAACACACTAAAGTGATGGATGAATGGCTAAGAGAAGGGGCTTTTGTGAAGTTTGTAGGAGACAATGTGGATAAGCAGTGCAATGTACGCGACATCAGGAGTGACCATCACGGGGGAACTTAGACACATGTTCAGCCTACTTGCAATAAAGGCCCGCATCTCACCTCCGGCTCCTCTGCCTGAGTTCTCACCACCTAGCCTCATGTCACATCATTTAGACTGCTTTCTGCCATCTCGAGAGGATATGAAGGTTATTCTGAGTGACATGGAGGTGCTTGTTGCTAGAATACTGTGCGATTACGTGAAGGACCTGCGTCAGCTGAAGAAGTTTGTTGTCCCTCACATTCCACACACCTACAGTGACAAGATGGCAGACAAGTCTGATGTCCTTGTGTTGGATGTGCTGCACAAGAATGAGACCAAGAGCAGTGACATGGTGCACATAATGAGAGAGAGGGCCTCATACTTAGGAGCATCGTACAGCCATGTAGCTCTTACAGGGGGCGACCATGTCACTTGTGAACGAGAACAGGGTGCCAAGCGTCATGTGATGTGCTCCAACACACGAGAGGGTCGACTTGAGCAGCTGGAGCCATGTGTAGAGGACTGGCACTGTGTCATGAACTTCATGATGGTAAGTACATGTAGTACATTACATACACATGATAATTCAGTGTGACTATTAGTATATTACAAGTACATGTACCTTTGATTTTCTGCAGTTGATTTGGCAAAAGCTTGTGAAGATCAGTCCAAGAGACCATGGGTCGCTAAACCAACTCTTTACAAGACTTGGACGGTTACCAAAAGCAAACAAGCCAAAGGATGACATGCACACATGCCAGGATGCGTTACTGACTGTGTTCAAGGGACACATAGTGGCAGCTGCATGTAGAGAGCTCAACATAGGAGGACCTGAAGGGACATAAAGGATATAATTGTAAACATGTCTTTGTTGAATGACCTGACCATGAAGGTGGCTAGAAGGTTTACAGTGATTCCAGAGGCTTTTCTCAATGAGAGTGTACCAGACACTGGTGATCGAGTACACAGCTATGCACAGGTCCTCTGCCACTTTGCAGCAATAGTCCATCTCTTCACCGATGCTTGCAAGGAAGGAGATGGAGAACGTGTCATCAGGTGTTGGAAGTTGTGTATGCTTCACTTCCATGCAGAAAGGAAGACGAAATATGCACTTGAGGCTCTAAGACTACAATTCCAACTTGTTACTCTCCAGCCGAACCTTGTGCACCAGCTGACCTGGGGAAGGTTTGTGAATACACATGGTGGCAAAGGTCGAAACATTCCTTGTGATCTCCACAATGAACATGTCAACAAGCTGTACAAAGAAATAATAGGGAACATGGGAGCTAACTTTACCGAGTTTGCTAGTACTCGTGCTGCAAGAGCAGTGTCCTCCCTTGAGAGGCTTGCTCTTGGTTTTGAGAGACAGACAGGCATCCATCCAGAAGCAACTGCTCACAGCAGGAGGTCAGATGTGAAAGATGTACAGATTGTTGCTGAAGTTGTACTGCAGGCCAAAATACTGGAGGTGATTGATGAGATACCACTCAAAGTTCCCCAACTTCTCATCAAATCCCCTAAATAGATTTGATAGTAATCAGCACGTGCATTATGAATACCCTCTACGCCAAACTCTTGAAGTCAACCCCCATACCAAGTGCCATTGTTGCAAACACTACTCGTAAGACACTATCACTCTCTCTTAGACTGGACATAACCACCCTCTTGTTGTGTTCATCAGTACAAGAGTGGAACATGGCAAATAGGTGGTTGTCACTGATGTGTTCAGCACCTGAAGGATAGTAGCTAGCGTCTTGTAGAACATGGAGAAAGTGAGCATACAGAGATGCACACATATCCAGAGATTGGCAGTACACTACAACCCTCTGGGCTTTGACCTTATTTGCAGCTACATCCCTGATGATACATTCAAAGTCCTCCTCAATGGTTTTCTTTAGAGTCACCTCGTAGCAGATGTTTGGCTTGTTAGGAGACTCATACACAATGAAACAACCTCCCATGTCTAGCTTTTCAATGATGTACTCCCTCATTCTCACAGTTACTGTAGCAGTACCAGGTGGCATAAAAGCCCTTAGGTCTTTCAGTGCACCAAACGAAGGGCGAAAGTCTTTGCTCCTACATGGTGGAAACATTGAGTTGTTTTTTATTTTTACTCAAGCTACTTACCACTTGAAGACACAGTGTGCTTCATCAACAGCTACTGCCACAATGCTAACTGACAGAGGAGGACAGACAAGAAGTTGTCTCCACAAGGTGTCTGTACCAAGAATGGCCTCAGGAGCACTGTACAGGAGCTGAAAATGACCAAGAGACACTTGCCTCTCACTGGCAATTAGTTCCTTGTCCACATCTGCACAAATAAGTAGAAAACCTCATGACACATTGGCATCGAAATTTTATTTTTAAACATAGGAACACTTACGCTTGTTTCCAGAGAGTATTGCAGCATTAACACCTCTCTTCTGTAGACCAGAAACTTGGTCGACCATCAGGGAAACTAGTGGAGAAATCACTAGGACTGAACTACGTTGATCTTGTGGAGCAGTGGTGCGCTTTAGTTTGAAGTCGAACATGAACGGTAACAGCTGGTAGCAAATTGACTTCCCGTACCCAGTAGGAAACCAAGCGAACACATCACGACCATTGTACAGATGGAAAAGTGCTTCCTCCTGCTTGGCCTTGAGTACTAGGCTTTCCTGGTGAACACACCGTAGAGAATAAGCTACCGCTTCACAGAACTCGGCTGAATACGCCATCACTCGATCAGACTAGGTATACGGAAAGGATTACAAACCAAATTACAACAGTGGACGAATCTCCAGATTCTGGAGAATGGCTAGCGCATGCGCACCAAGACCTTGACAATGGATACCAGGCCCTATTTTTTGTCCCCGCTAACTTTAATATAAAAATAGGGCCTGGGGACGAGGCTAACCAGTACCGTGCACAAGTACAACGGTACAATCAGCTTATATACTTTACGATACTGCGCATGCCCACCTCACAGATCGTGCAGGATTGGTTGTCACGATCGAATCTGTCCGATTTCCTAACGTCTTTCTCCGTCTGGATGGTAGTGGTGTGAGCGAATCTCAAGAAGGTGGGGTCGGTCGAGTAAACTGTCGGTTTGGCGCTGCAACGTACGAAAAATTCATTCTGAGGGCGCAAGACTCCGACCAGTTCAGCATTTAATCGCTCTTATTTCCAAACGTATTTCTCCGCCTGGATGGAAGACAGGTAACAAGCTACCAAGGGAACGGTTCCGGAGTTGTCAATGGCCAATTCGGGGCAAAGACGTACGAGAAATTTGTGCTGAGGCAGGATGGAGACGGACAGTAACTATCCAGTCAGCCCCGTTTCACAACGCCTTCCTCCGCATGGACGGCAGCAAAGTCACGTCGTACAACGGTGCTGGATCAGGTATGGTGAACGCTCAGTTTGGAGCTCGATCTTATGAAAAATTCAAGATCCATGCTCTGTAGGAATTTCCGAGATGTTTTATTGTACAATAGCTGTTAGCTAGTTCGTGACTGAATTTTAGATATCAGTATATTATTAACCGCGAGTGCATTTTGGTAATTGCCTTATAAATATTAATAATAATTGTACAAAAAATAAAGAATGAACATGGAGCGGCCTCTATTTACTAAACTTGTGTTGAATTTATGAACAATAAATCTCAGTTCTGCGACTAGATATATCTATGAACATACTCTGTCAGTGCATGTTCGTAGATGGAGTCGCAGCTCTGAGATTATTTGCATATCCAGAAATGAGCGGTCAAAAGTCAGAAGTAATTAATTCGCGGTTTGCTAATCAACGAATATCTTCCCTCAGACATGTATGAGGTATACCATACATTGAGGACAATGTTATGACCATCCGAGGGAAGCGATATCCTAAATAGGACCCCACTAAAATCATGGCAAGGTAGTGTACTCCCTCATGGCAAATAAAAAATCTGGCGTGAAGTACCCCATACATGTCTATGGGAAGATATACGGGAATATTCATTGATTCGCAAACCGCGATTTAATTACTTAACGGATATGATTTTGTCTTGATTTTAGTTAAAGAGTGGTTAATGGAATAATTTTTTGAAGTACATATCATAATCAGACCTGCTAATAGTACATTATAAATTTGGTTAAAATTCAAATTGAATTAAAAAACCAAGATCTATGACTGCCTATTTCTGGATATGGTAGGTCATGCATGTGATAACTGAGGAAGTGGGAGGTGCATGTGCTCTTTAGCAGCTATATATGCAAGCATAAAATTAAAAGAGAGACCCATTATTGTTCATACATCACGTGCACGACTCGCCTTCCGATCTGGAGCAGGGTGGTATATGTGCGGTACACTGTTTGGAAGTTGTATCGGGCTATTCCAGTTTAAAATCGTACATGGGTACTGATGACATCGCTGCATACCACCGGATAACCACTAGTATTCTATGATTACTAGCTATTATCCGGAGGTATGCGGTGATGTCATCAGTACCCATGTACGATTTAAAACTGGAATAGCCCATAAGGATCGATTGCGTAGTTCTTGCAATCGGTTTTGCAATTATGTACTCGTATTGCATGCATGCATACTATTTTAAAACTTGACCCCCCTAAATTCATGTGTGACGTCAGAAAAAGCTGTTTTCACCGGTTGGGTTTGCGCTGTTACACCCACCCCGGCACCCACTTACAGCATTCCTGCTGGTGAAGAAATTCGTGACCTTTGCTTCTTTTCTACGTTTAGGAGGTTGCGGGCCTACATTCAATCGATTCCGATTCCGGACACTCTAAGACATTCTCTTCGAATCTTGCCGCCATTGCGTACTATTAGCGATATTACTTTATATGATCGCGGTCCGGGATATAGTACAGTAGTAGAGTTCATGCGTACGCGTATCAATAGGCGTGCAGCTATTATTATAAAAAGCGGCCCGCGAAGTTATGAATTTATACATGGCGGGGGGGGGGGGGGCACGTGCCCCGAGTGCTCCGCCCCCCCTCCCCGAATCCGCCGCTGGTACCTAATGAAAAAATTCACCCTCCGAGTTCCGCGAGGTACCTAATGAAAATGTTCACCCTTACAGGTACGTCATGAAGAATTTCACCATCACCGCGCGAGGTACCTAATGAAAAGTTTCACCCTCACGAGTTCCGCGAGGTACCTCTGGAAAATTTCACCCTCACGAGTTCCGAAACGTAATTTTGGCACAATTTACGAGGAAATTTCCCCTCATAAAAAATCTCTATTTTTGGCCCGGATTCCACACCATACATGCGACAATCTTTCTCTTTGTGCGACAAAGTTTCAGCTTGCGTGACAAAGTTTCGGCTCGCGAGACTAAGTTTCACCTTGCGCGACTAAGGTTCGGATTGCGCGACATAGTTTCAGAATGGGTGAGAAAATTTCAGAATTGATGACAAAGTTTCAGAATGGGTGACAAAATTTCAGAATGGATGACAAAGTTTCAGAATTGGTGACAAGCGGTTTGACAACGGATATTTAGAGCGGTCGTATATTTAGATTTGCCTTTATTAATGACTTTTCTTCCCGTCGCGCATGCGTGAATAACATCACACGGAACTGACAACAGTTTCAGCTGTAGGGTGTGCGGAACAGGCTGAAGGTAGAAAAGGGTGAAATTTCTTATGAGGTACCTCGCGGAACTCGTGAGGGTGAAAAATTTCATTAAGTACCTCGCGGAAGCCATGGCGGCCCCATAGGCCGCCCTCCCCCCAACCCCTATTAGTATAATTTTTATTGTAGCGTTGCAATTAAATCAGCAACAGTATGTGCACCAGCAGCAACTAATATATTGATGTATAGTTTTTGATTAAAGATAGAGGTACAAATGTAAATGCCGCGCAATGCATGATTCATTATGCGTTACCGTCCAATGGAGACATCTACATTGGAACCGCTGATAATAGCATCTGCATGTTCACCAGATACTAAAGCTAACTTCATTGGGACCGTTCTGTAATACATTTGGTCAGAAGGGAGTGGGTCGTGGGCAGTTTGATGGTCCCATGTCCGTAATTGGAGATGCAAACAATAGATCGATATATTGTTTCTGACTGGGGTAATCACACCGGATTCAAATATTCACTAATAATGAACACCAAATAAACATTGTCATATTCCATGATGAATATATATCTACAGTGCGGAACGATGACCAGAAGACTCAATGGAGAACTAAAGATTAGACCCAAGGGAAAGGGATCAGGAATTATGCATGGTGTAGATGAGCAAAATGCATGGATACCTTTGCTTTGTAGATGGTGATGGAAGAAACATGAAGCGCGGAAAGTATGGAGCTAACAAAACATGCAATGAGTCATCTCGTTATAAAACGTGCGTAATGTCAATGCAAGTCCCCAAAAGCGTTTTCATTTTACAAATTCCTTTTTTCTACAGTGCCTTGTGAATTCAAATAATTCTACCCTACGCGTTATTTAGAAAACGCAACTGTAGACCAACTTTAGTCTCAGTTAGCAGCAATGGAACAAAAGTGAGAACTTGTACAAGGTAACACGTTATTCAAAGAAAAGGTCAAATATGTCCAAAGCCTAGACTGTTGCAATCCCAAAGGTCATCCTAGAGGAGGTTTCCACATATGGATACTCTTGCTAGCAATATGCAAGTGAAGCAATTATTGCACGAGGTAGACCATTTTCCTCTGCTATCCGCATTGCCCCCTCTGTATTAATAATGTGGAATCACTTGAAGGGCATGTCTGATGTATTTTCAAGATGTCAAACCCATGTTCAAGAGCCTGCACCCATATGCATTTAACTGGATTAGATTGATTATATGATCATGACCATGCTTTGGAATGTGCATGTACTTGTTCGACTAGGTCATATAGAGAAAAAAATTGACACATGTAAGTCTCTTGAGCAGATCCATAATGCATTAAACAAATAAGGATCCTTTCAGCAATCTATCGTTGTGCATTGAAATACAAGTTGCAAATACCTTCTCCACAGCCTGTGACGGTCAATGTTAATCCTGCTGATAATGAGTTGAGCAGGTTGAAAGACACAAATTGAGATATTTGAACTCTAAAGCTAAAGAAAAGTAACGCTCGCATTGAAATGTATGGCTAATTGTAATCCAATGCTTAATAACTTTGCGATATATAGTCCAATTTAGGATGCGCAAGGACCATTTGATAGAAGCTCTTGGAAGTTCACGGAAAATCAATAAATTAGAAAACTTGCCCATGGGCCAGAAGGGTGATTTTGCTAGACACTGTCCCACTTCTATATCCTTCTAGATGCATCATAGTGCATGTCATGTGCCTGCTTAACACCCAAGGTCTAAAGTAGCTGGCACTACTATAGCCTCACATTTGTATGCATGTTGCCTGCCAATACAGGCACACACATGCATGTGTGCATACATCCAATGGAGCCAAGATGGCCGAATATCTTCATCCAGGAAGGGGTGAGGTCAACCCCAGTGATCCACAGAGATACTCCAGAGTACTGCTGGTGTATTGCCTCACACTTGTATGCACGTTGTCTGATAATACAGGCATGCCTTCTCCATACATGTGTGCCTACATTCAATGGAGCCAAGATGGCCGAATAACTTCATCCAGGAAGGGGTGAGGTCAAACCCAGTGATACACAGAGATAGTGTGAGCACTCCGGAGTACTGCTGGCGTATAGCCTCACAATATGCATGGTGACTATCCACTACAGCCATGCCCTCACCTTTCATATGACTGGAACATATTTTTATTGCCTCATTTATTACTGTGTTGCTAAATAGTTGTATTACATGTATTTTTGGAATGAACACATTTTAGTTGTTTCTTATATTTTGTACCTTTTTTGTTGTTCATGTCCAGAAATTGTGACATCAGTGCATAATTCGGTTAAAAATCGTGATTAAAAAATTCTGATTTCACCGTTATACTCATCAGACACTTTAGAGATTTATTTTAATTATATTATTATTTTAAATTTATTGCAAGTCTGCATGGCAGCGGAGTTAGAAAAGGCGATCGGTTTCATAGAAAAACGTCCCAAACTAAGGCTATCGTTGATTTCAGCGATCTATCCTTGCGCATGCTCATCTATCTTAAACGTTAGATTGTAACTCGTTCCCTCGCTGTGTCATTTAGAGGCCCGTGATCTATTTTTAAAACCATGTTATTGAATCCGCTATTTGTATATATGTCTATAAATGTATATATGTCTATTATTGCACTTCCCTGTCGCCTGAGTTAGTGCTTCTGGGTACCAGACTATATATGAGAATATGGGTCTGGTTGCGTCCCATTGAAGGTTTTGTGCCAGAGAAATGTAACTATCCAGCAGTACAGCGTACCGCAGATTGCTGATTAATGTAATTGCAATTGTTTACATTGCATTATGGTTGTTTGCAATTCTAATTTAGCAGAAATATGGATCTTATCATAGTTGGATATGGCAAACACAATCACGCAGTCGTCGACGATGCGAAAGAAAGCTAGGAGCCTTGGACGTTCCGTAGTGCATCAAACAAAAACAAAAACGGTAGCACAAAAATAGACATCAATTTCCCTCCGCGCCTGTTGGTAGAGACATAAAGGTGTCGTTTCCTGCTGCTATACTCTGCACTGCGTCGTGCTGCTCTTTTCTACATGTAAGTGTTACACTTAGCTTTTTGCATGTCTGATCTAACGCGTACTCAAATTAAAACTGTCAGCCATCGCCATGGTAGTAACGCCCACAATCCCACAATCCCACAATAAGCATAGAATAACAAAACATTAATTAGCATTCCTGCGGTACTGCCTCAGTTTCGTGGCACCTGGCACAAAACCTTCTATGGGACGCAACCAGACCCATATTGTCTGGTCCCCAAACTATTGCGGTATACCTTTAGAATGTAAATTAACAAGCTGGCTAGGTTTCTCAAATACCTTTAGGAAAATATAGCAGCATGCATTAAAACACATACTGAAGATTGATGTTAAAAAAATCAATTATATCATCCAAAGATCACGATTAGCTGTTTTCTTAATAGCCATTTAGCAGAAAGACACCCATGTCATGATTCCAGCTGGGAGCAGAGAGATAGCTGTACAACTAGCGCCAGTACAATCTGCCCCTGCAGTGAATGATCACAATCAAGGTTGTATGGTTACGTTTGCAATGTGTGATGTAGTCACCTTGGAATTAGGAGAGTATAAGAATTCGCAATAATTGAGCACTAAGACAGTAACATCTCCCATCATCCGACGCTAACGATTGAAATTATTTTATAGAAATCAGTTCCTTGATCAAGCATACAATCACATATTTTAGATGCTGATGATGGTGACCTGATGAGGCATGTGCTGGAATGATTACTGCAAAATGCTTGGTATATATTTGGATGATGCATGATTCCAAGGCAGGTGAATCTGGAAGGGTCATGATCCACACAGTTATTAACATATCCTGACAGTCAGATTGGCAGAGCTGAGGGACCTGGTGGAGTGCCATATCACACAGGAAGCACAACGGCAGAAAGCGTTCTATGACAGCACAACTAAAAGCAGAACCTTCAATGTTGGAGATGCTGTCTGGCTACATGTGCCAACAGCTGGCAAGCTGGATGCGAGATGGGAAGGAGGATGGACTGTGAAGGAGGTGCTATCCCCAGTAAACGTTGCAGTTGAACACACCATGACAGCAAGGACTCGTATGGTGCATGTTAACAGACTCCAGCAACGAATTGGTAGAGGGAGGAGAGGTAGAGGCACACGGTGAAGATCATGTTCAACAGGGTGTACCGGTAGCTGACTGGGAAGCACCTCACATCGAACACTTCATCCTTCCACCTCAACAAGAGCAGCAAGCTGAAGTAGGAAGGCGCTACCCTCAACGTGTACGGCACCCAGTGTTGAGATACTAAGCTTGGGGTCAAGCTTAAAAGAATGGTGGGACGAATGTAATGTCACGTATATCTAGTCTGGGGATCGACTTGTAGCTGACGTGAATAATTATGTTCTATGCTTGGCGGGACAACTACTGCTGCACAGCCGGTTTGAAAGACTGATCCGTGTTCCGGACCCCTTCGTAATAATACTATTGGACGGATCCATCCAGAACACAACTTCTAAGATTATTTAAACAGTGATTGTGTGTATCGATGCATGTACTGTGTGGGTATATTTTTGACTGAGTTAAGCCATCAAGTTCGAGTTGAACTAGAGAGACAAGGGTACTACACATACATACGCACATACATGCACGCCTACATGGTATACACGTTCCGTGCGAGGGGTCCATTCCGGTGATTCGAGACAGGTCGGGACTGCTTCCAGACCATTATTCTGCTTCGGATTGAGCACTGTTCATTATATTGACAAAGATGACGATATTTCATTTTTCATTTTTCAATATGTTGCGACGCGCTAGATTTAGGAATTCCATCACGTGAAACATTGCTAATTGAGCCGAAATCGCCCTCCTTGTATAAATAGAAATACGAGAAATTGAAGGGTGGAAAAGTACATGGACTACACGGATCTACATGGACGGACCCAGCAACTTCCACATAGAGAATGTAAATAATCCTCTGGATTATAGCACAGGTGCGTTAGATGACAACATCTACTTATTAAATGGATGCTGGCATATGAAATGGCCAAGGTTATAGGGTCGAAGAAACCAAGATTGGAAGGTCGGCGCCGGGGAACCTATACAGGGTGATTGGAAAGTTGCGCAAAATCTTTGAATTGGTATAACTGGTATAACTCCAGAGCTGAGCATGGAAAAATTAAAATATGTTATTGAACCAAAAAATATGTCTGACTCAGTGATTAATATAAAGTGTAGTTTTAAAAGTTATTGCTCAGTTTATTTAAATGTTCAATTCTAAAGTTATACCATTTTGCGCGACTTTGCAATCACCCTGTATAGAATATCTCAGAATTTAGAACTACTGAATATGTTATGCATCGTTTTAAAAATAATCGTAAGATTGAATGTAGGCCTATGGAAGGTTATGTATGACATTTGGAGTGGAATGAAAGATGAATATTGCCATGCCAGAACTTCATCCTGTGCCGGTAGTCTCACTATGGTACCACTTACGTATTGATTTTTCATACACTTTCAAAACAAGTAAATGCTACATACTTACAATTGCTGATTATTTCAGTAAGTTTGTACAAGCAATTCCATGTAGAACCAAAGAGGCCTGTTATATCTCTAAAGTTCTTTCTAAGGTTTGTGGACAATAAACATGTGCATTGATAAAGATTATGCAATGAGATTTATATTCAGTTCTGATGAAGTTTGGAATCCCAAGAGTTATAGCTACTGATCAGGACAGTGCATTTAATTACAAACTTGATTCAGAATTAATGACGATGGTCCTTCTTAATGTGGACCATTGTCTTACAACACCATATCACACTCAGGTTCTTATACTATATATACAACATTACATCAAATTATTATGTTTCAACAGGCAAACAGCCTAGATGAACGGTTCAATCAAACTGTCCAGATGATGGTAGTAAAATATGCTAAAGAACAGAAGGAATGTTGGGAAGACTACTTGGAGTGCTCTTTATTTGTACACAATACATCGAAACATGAGTCTTCAAAATTGAAGTAATGCTTGGCCGCCAGGCCGTTCTACCTATTGAAGTACATTATTGTACCAAAATAGCAAGTTTGGTACATGACAAGCAGCTAGACGATGATCAAGTTGAAGTAAGAATGCTGCATCAAAGGAAGGTTTTGGAAGTGGTTGAGGCAAACATTGCTGCAGAACAGACCAGACAAAAAAAGCAGTATGATGATAAAGCATTGTAATCCTGATGTTTTTAAACCTGGATCCATTGTTCTGAAAAAGGACTTTACGAGAAAGCATGCAGGTGGAAGCAAGACTTTATATGGCTGGGTCCATACAGAATAGTAAAATCCTGGCAGAGGTCTTTATATAGAATTTTGAGTGTTGATGATAGTAGCAAAATCATTTCAAGGGTTCATGTTGTACATCTGAAGCAATACTGCACTCCTAAATGTGAGACTGTTAATGGTGAAAATGAATAACAGTAATGAGGCTACTTTTAGGGACAGCAGATTTGTTGTGGACAGTAGAGATGCTGCTGATGGTGGTAATGTGGTAGTTGAGAGTGACAGCAGTGAGGCTGTTCTGCGAGAGTGTGGTGTGACTGGTGCTAATTGTGGGAGAGAAATAAAAGGTAAAGAGCTGTCAGTGTCAGCAGTTGAACTGAAGTCACCACATGTGTTCATTCGATCCCCTTCTGTGGAAGTTGCCAATGAAGATTATCTGAACTGGATATATTACTCCCCAGTCTGCAAATAAAGGAATCTGCTTTTTCTGTGCAATTGCACAAATTGTAACAGGGGATCAAGATAACCACAATGAAAAGGGGTGGATTGTAACAACCTACATGATGAACAATAGCTATAATATTATATCTACCAAAATTATCTAGTGTTGTTGGCCATGAGTCAATGGACTAATGCATTTTGAGACAGTTAAATATATGTGAAGTGTTGTATTTGTATGTTAATTGCAGGCTCGTCATTCATCAGTATTATTCAAGAGGCACGCTAATAATATTATTTTTGGTGTGGAGGCGGGGCCTTTTGTGGCCCAGGGGCACCATCTATGGCACCATGTATGGTCTTAGGGGGACCGTTCACAGCGCCGCGGATGGTCCAGGGGGACCATCTGCAGTTGCCATGGACGGTCCGGGGGGACCAATCATTGGGGTGACCATCGGTTGTGAGGACGAATTTTGACCTATAAAGGCTTACCGTTCGTTTCATAACATCTGGCCGTCTATTGACTTGGACAATACCTTGAAGTCGCAGCTTGAAGTTTACAAATATGTGCCTCTCACGGGTTCATGAACTGATTCAAGTAAATGTATAGAACAAATACCTATGTTACGGGTGTGCATTGGACTCTGACATTCACGTGGATATTTAAAACCACGTGCATGCGCAGAATAGTTGTACAAGTACTTATAAATACTTACAATAAATTTCTATTCTGTCATTCCTATTTTGCGCGATTTCTTGCACGAGTATTAACATGGATCACCATCGTCATGCGACAGCCAAAGACATCGATGAGCGCAGCTCGCTCGTCCAGTCAGGAGACCTGATCATAAACGAAGACGGAACGATCGACCAGAGCTCTCCGGCTGTGCTCGATGGACGGATACTGGTGACCGAACATGGCTACCTGGATGAGCGATCGTCAGCGTATAAACATGGCAGTGTAAAGTACAAGCCGACCGTTAACGTTGCGGAAAGTCATCGCATGTGAAGGGCGTTGTGAACCGGAGTGCGCGGACGACGTAGCAGACGCGGTATATTATCGATTCGAATCGTGTGCGTGCATGTGCTGTATATCCCCATGCACCTTACTATGCTGTGAAATCATGTATATATTCCCATGCGTCTTATCTGCTGTGAAATAATTCGTGAACTGACAATATAGACAAATGCATGGGTGCATGGGGAAAGTAGTCATTCGGATTCAGATCAGTGGGGGACACGCACTAAACATGATACAGAGTGATGTTTCTTTTTGACCTACACACATCGATGGGTGAATTGAAACGTTCGATAGTCACCAGATCCACACAGCAAGCGGGTGGATCATTTCATAAAACAGCTATACGTGAAAACAGACCTCGTAACTATTTTCCGCCCAGACTTCTGAAAAAAAAATCAGCTGGGAAGTACTGAGTGTATGTGTATAAGAAAACCTCAGGCTGCATGATGCCCTGCATGCCTGCCTTCCTACATCAATGTATACTGGAACAAAGAAATGACAGCTAGCTAGAAACCGCGTGCCAAATATACGCTTTTACTTATCAGAACCACATGGAACCACCTACTTAGCTGATTTCTTACCGACCCAAATAAAACTCACACAAATAACGTAAAAACTTCAAGAACGCAAGCAAAACATGAGAAAGTTGGTGATATACAAGTGGAAAGTAATAGTGAAGGAAACAAGGGCCGCAATGGAACCTGCTGCCGCAGATTCCGACTACAAGCTCTATAGCATAACTAGTGTCTTCATAACCTTGAAACTTTAAACTCTGCCCCCTTAATTGTTGTTACTACAAGTAATTAGGAATGAGTGAATAGAAATCCATTACGAGTATTCATAAGCACGTGTTTTTAAATATCCACGTGAATGTCAGAGTCCAATGTACCACCTGTAACATCGGTATTTGTTCTATACATTTACTTGAATCAGTTCATGAACCCGTGAGAGGCAAAAGAAAAAAAAAACGGTTGTAAGAGGTTATTAAAATTAAAAAACCGGTCGGTTAAGGTGATTGTTTAAAAAATAACGAGGTTGTTCGTTTTGAAACAACCGGTTATTTCCGGTTTAACAATTAATTATAGATTATTTATGCACTAGCGTGTCCCTTTGAAAAATCACGGGCTGATTATTCGTTCATTTGCCAGATGAACAGTTGTAACATACGGTTACTACGCAACCTCTATAACGTGCCCGCGCAATTTCAGATAGTAACTACATGTTCTCGGCCTGTACGATGAGACTTGAGAGTGAACCACAATAGCGTTGCATTTATTCTTACTCCCCACTTAGAATTCAAGAAATATTGAATATTAAATGTGAAGTGGAAACCAGCTGTCATTGCGACCGCCTTTTGTGTGGGAGGTGGTCGTTCCTATTGGTTGCTAGGTACGTGTACATACCTAGCAACCAATAGGCGCTAGGTCGAGTATATAAATGAGTTACGCGGACGTACGTACGTACGATGGAAATTATAGTATTAGATAATCGATGGGACCAAAAAGCTAAACCAGCACAACCTCGGGCTTTGTGCCACCTGGGAAAAAGAATGGTCCACGGCGTACCCCTAAGCATGTCGCGGATCCCCTTGATGCTATATTGGGACAGTGTCCAGCAAAATCGCCCTTCTGAATAGTTTTTCAAGTTTTCAAATGTTTGGATTTTCCATGAAAATGGTCCAAAGTTGGGCTATCCATCATACAGTTATAAGGTACTGAATTTATTATTAGCCATACATTTCAATGCGAGCGTTACTTTTCTTTTGCTTGTCCTGTAAAATTTGATAAAGTAGATTTTGCTGGACACTGTTCCATAAAGTTGTTGTAAATGGATATCCCCATGCATACAACGAAGAGAAGAATCTCTCCGTTGTTCGTCCGCTTATTGTTTTCTCGTGCCCAGCATTATTGGTAGACGAAGGTGTACGTGACGCCACTTGCAACTCTAACCGGACGGTTGTGGTTAATTTTAAAAACCGCCGGTTGAAGCTGAAATAGAACCGGTGTCGGAGTTTATATTGTCCCACTGGAAAAAGTGTCCACCCGGACACTGTGTCCTAGGATATAATGTCCCCCGGACGATCTATCCTAGGAAATTGTGTCCCCCCTAGGATAGTTTGTCCCCTCCCCAAAAATACAGTAATGTTATTAAAATGTTATACAAGCGGGTTAACTAAACGATTGGCTAGACACGACGCGGTTTTTCAGTGTCTCGTTCACGGCTGCTATCCAGTCGTATATACAAAGATCAGAAACTCTCACTCTGAAGAAGCGCAAACCAAAACTTCAAAGTTGTCCGTGGTGTTTTGCATCTGAAAATGAGTAATCAGCCTCGATCGCGTAGCGTCAATGTAGAAAAGTAGTAGCGGAAGAAGTCAAACATTTTTGCATATTGACAGCCTGTCATTCATCACCTGAAGGTATGTGGTCATGTACACCGTCAGCTTAGAGAATGGCTCTGGTGGGGAGTGGCTCTGCGATGACAGTGTTAGTATAATGAACAAGTTAAATATCATGACACAATTTTAGCTAACATGTTATGTACATGGTATCCGGTCAGTTCGTGATACTATTATACATCTTGCATTGAAATTGTATTATGATTGTACCTTGTTCAATTCGGTAACACACCAAAACTAGACGTAGTAAAAAAGCTTATTCTTTAAAACACACGAAAGGTTTTTCCTAGTGAGTAATAGAGCTGACTCTTCATATCCTAAGATGACATTATGAATGGGACAAGACACTAGTCAAAGGATAATATCAAGGTTTTATTGGGAGCATATGGCTGATGATATCCGCCAATTTATTAAGAACTGTGAAACCTGCCAAAGAGTCAATGACGCAAAATTTATTAAGGTTGACGCTGCTCTTCACCCAATTCCTGTTAAATCACAAGTGTGGAACCAGGTACTTTGTATATGCACATGTCCTCATGTATGCTTGACCTTTTCTTTTTTTTTTTTGTATTATGACTGGGATGAGCATGGTAATGGTAAAAAGCTTGAGGTCTGGACACAAACACCAGGCTCTGAGTGGAGTATTGGGATTTATCATTGTGTAGTTGATTATTTAGGCACCTATTCCTTATCACTCAACATTTTATTGCTACACAGATACACAAACTGCCCGAAACTGCTATGTACATATCAACAGTGCTTCAATATTCGGAGGTGCCAAGTGTATTATAAAGTGATGTATAATTTTTCTTGCAATAGTACACATTGCTAAATCATGCTATTTCAGAGCCGAAATTAATTTTGTATATGATAGTTATTGCCATTTTAAAACATGAAAGTAAATGACACTGCAACCACGTAAATATTATTGTACTGTACAGGTTGGCATTGATCTCATTGGATACCTCCCCAAGACCTTATCAGGCTACGGATATACTGTGACCCTCATGAATTATTTTTCAAAATGGCCTGAAGCAGCGCCACTGAAAGACAAGAGAGCAGAGCATAGCGTGCTATGCAGGTACAGAACATGTATCTGCAACGCTCCACTAAACCATTGCACTGATGGTGTACCAGAGAGGACGTTTGCATACACTATTACCACCAATAAACTGAGCTTGATGAGTACGGTACTTAATGATTATGATCAATTATCAGTGATCAGGGTATAGGGAGGTTGTTAATAGTGTATGCAAACGTCCTCTCTGCCGGGTACACCCTCAGTGCAATGGTTTAGTGGAGCGTTATAATCAAACCATTCAGAAGTCACTGATAAAGCTAGTAAGTGAGAAGTAAAATAATTGGAACATGTTTCTGGATGGGGTCTTGTTTTCCTATTGCACTTCTGTGCACAAATCTACTGCTGTGCAATGCATGCTTGGGAATAATCTACCTGCAGATTGCATCATTACCGACGGTTTATAATGTAGTAGCAAATGCCAAAGCAAGCATACCACAGGAATTGGAGCCTTCAGAACAATCTGTTTTTGAGAAGAACTTATGTTGTGGAGCATCGCCCAGCACAGTTTTCTATACAATCAACAATTTATGCGAAATCACTTGCTGGATTGTTTAATGAATAATCTTCTCTTGTATACAGCGACAGCCATTTAAGATGTCCTACTTCTGAAGTAAAAATTGATGTATTCTGTAATTGCAGGCTACCACAAGGAGCAAACTGAGTGTGACCTGCAATTCAATGGAGTGAATGGTTTCATGACACATGTGAGACGATTCCAGGTGCTGTTTGGAAAAGAAACGGAGTGTTATTTTGTAAACGCTTCCTTCGCGCGTTGTAGTCAATCAGTCTCATTGTTTGTGTTGCATTTTGTCAGTTACGATGTCGTTAACATTATATCGGCATATTCGCGCCTCCCGAATTGCATAATGTACAGTTGGGCGGCTTATGCATATGTGGGGGAGAGAGAGAGGGAATAAGTATATATATAGTCCGCATGGGGTGAACTACGGTAGGGAGGCAATTGATCCTAGGATATAAAAGTAAATAAAAACATTCTCTAACGAGAAAGTTGGTGGGCATATAGGATTGACAATGTTGGTGTAGAAAACACGGAAACAAGTGTGACAGAAATGTTACTGGAAAATTGAAATAGGCCTATATTTAGCCCAGTCACATTTAGGCAGCGCACGCCTGAGAAAATGGGCTAAATATAGGCCTATTTCAATTTTCCAGAAACATTTCTGTCACACTTATTTCCGTGTTTTCTACACCAACATTGTCAATCCTATATGCCCACCAACTTTCTCGTTAGAGAATGTTTTTATTTACTTGTTTCATAAGTTTTTTTTTTCTTTTTTTTTACTCCCTAAAATTATACATTTTATTAAGAACTTGCTAGAACTTGCTAGATGGCCATAGAACTTGCAACAAAATATCGCTGTAGTTTCTTTCTAGATGTGATATGTGTCCAAATGACATGCTAGGATAACGTGCCGGTAAATTCTGAAGAGATTGGTACTATTGTCGTTCTTTAAAACCGTTCGTAGCTCGAGTTATACCTTCCTAAGGAAGACGACGACGACGACGACGACGACGACGAACAATTTTTTTGGGAATGGGCACGAGAAGCAGGTTCTTTGTTTGTCTGGAAGCGCATAGTTTAATGACATGAAACTAGCATGAAAACGTAGATCTTGGTGTTGTCGTTCGATTGCTGCAACGAGATAAGTGATCCGTTTCTCCGTTGTCCCTCCCGACGCGATTTAAAAAATTTAATGACATTCATCATTCCTCAATCAATCCTATATTGAACCTGCTGACGCAGGTTCAGATGTCCGGGGCCGGGGGGACAATATACACATGGTGGGACAATTGATCCTAGGATATAATGTCCGGGGGGGACAATATCCTATGATAGGATGTCCGGGGGACAATGTATCCTAGGATAGGATGTCCGGGGGGATAGAAAAGGGGGGACAATATATACTGCGACACCGGTTAAGGCGGTTGTTTAATTCTCGCGGTAAAACATCTAGGCCGTTTGCCTGTTAAAAAATAATAATTAAATCCCCCATACATTACTTCAAAAGGAGTGAATTTTGAAGACCATGTTTCAATGCATTGTATGCAAATAAAGAGCGCTCCAAGTTCTTCCCAACATTCCTTCTGTTCTTTAGCATATTTTACTACCATCTTCTGGACAGTTTGATTGAACCGTTCATCTGGGCCGTTTGCATTGTTGTAGTGTACTTATGCGAATACACTAGCTGCTCACGTGGGTTTGGCTGGTTATCAAAGAAGCTTGAAATTCATGCCCATACAATGGCGCGAATCGAGTGAGAAAAATGTTCTTAATTTGCACCGCTGTATCTCCGTAACGGATCGAGTAAAAATAAACGAAAAGGACAGATCAATAAGTACAAGATCCTCTACGTTGAAACCAAATTTGAAGTGAATTGACTTTTCCTGTAGGAAAATATGGCGGGTTTGAACCCGATGGGTACCGGACGTTGCAACACCGGCAAGAAGCAAATGCAAGACCCCAAAATCTATTATGCCATAGAGAAATGGTGTAGTATGAACTGTTGAAATTAGGAAGTGGATAGCGTTAACCGTTGGGAGGGTATAGCGATTTAATCCTGTAGGAAAATATGGCGGGTTTGAACCCCGATGGGTATCGCGGACGTTGCAACACTGGCAAGAAGCTAATGCAAGACCCCAAAATCTATTATGCCATAGAGAAATGGCGTAGTACGAAGTGTTGAAAATAGGAAGTGGATAGCGTTAACCGATGGGAGGGTATAGCGATTTAAACGTGATGTATTTTTATAACAAATTTTTATTATATGCACTAGGTCCCTTTTCGCTAACTCGACTCTATATATCATAATCCGTTATAGAGATATTGCAATACATCAGGGGCGGATCCAGGATTTTAGAAAGAGGGGGGGTTGCAAATTAATATTCATGACGCGGGGGAGGGATCTGGGGCGGAGCCCCAGCCGCCAACGCTTTTTTATTATATCATGCGCACAACCCTACATAATACTGCCTTGCCGTTTGTTTCCTCGCAGAGCTGCAGTTGTATTACGACTTTACTTCGCAATAGTTCTTATTTGCTACTAATGATAATTATTCATTACGGGTTTGAAAGGGGGGGTTGCAACCCCCCCAACCCCCCCCCTGGATCCGCCTCTGTACATGCATAATTTCCCGTCCAATAAGTACTATAGTTTGCGTGCACTTAGTACTATGTGCAGTTAACTAATTTACTACTGGATTCAACATTGCTGATATGATCGACCATGCTAATTGCTCCAGAACATTAAAAACGGCCGGTGCATAACTGCATGTATAATGTGCTACTTGCATTGATAGCTTGGAACGCTTTGGCTGAATTCGTTAAACAAAAAAAATCTTCACTACTATTGCCACTCACGCCTGATAAAGCGACATCTTGCGTATAAATTTACATACTCAAAACGGTTATCGTGATTAGTTCCGCACAGGGCCGCCAAGAAGCCAGCTGGCGTAGCGAAAAAATGTTTCCCGGGCCCCATAATATAAAGTTTTTAAAAATTTTTTTAACTGTTTGGGAAAAATTAGGCTGCCAGCTCGATACGACCTAGCCGTGAAGAAAACATTTATTACCGGCCTGGGGGCGACGCCGAAAGCTCTCCCCCCCCCCCCCCCCCCCCTTGGCCCTCTCTTGCAGGCCTGAACATCGGCGTGCAAATGCATGAAATTACTTATTACGGCATGAGAACTTTTTTCATAAAACGCTCAACTAAATTAGCGAATGCGTGTGTGGGATTTTGTTTTCATATTCAGCGGAGAACGTGATGGTTGGGCATTAAAAAAATTCAGCTTTTGGTAGTTTTTGAATTTAATTTGGTGTCTATATACAGCATTAAAATTCTGACAACTGTAAAATTAGCAGCAGGGAGAAAGGGCTAAAATACTTCATGTGGGAGTTGAACCACTTTCACATAACCATTTGTATACCAACAAAGACACATGACGAATGTTCAATTTCAGTATTGAATCGCCCGATAATTTTACAACATCAGTGTTATGTCAGAATTTGAATGGTGTATATAGATAATTCAAGCAAACGTACCAAAAGCTGAAAAGAATTTTAGGCTCAACAATCCCCTTCTCCACTGTAGTGTTTCGGCAACAACTAAAAACATGCATCGTAAAGTACAAGATACACAACACGTCTCCGCCCCTTGAGAAAAAAAAAGGCTCTGTTTCAACGCGCACAACTTATTAAACACTAATGTTTCCGTTTTCAGATGTCTTTTCTGGCCAATTTGGAAAACGGTACCTCGACGTTCGCCATAATAGCATTAACCGTACATTTCCGGATTGCGCTCGTTTTATGATTTACTGATCGTTTTCGGCAGTATACAAGGTTGCATATTTCATGCTATTAGAAACGGCCTAAAAATCCCAAAATTCTAGTGGAATGTTTCGACTGCCCTATACGTCTAAGGTACTGTTTTAACAATAGTTTCTGGAATGATCAAAAAGTGGGCACTTTACATAAATTATATACCGTCTGTGTAAAATGAGTTCCTGCACCTGTGAATTTCATTAGCGGTGGGTTGCAGCAAAGAACACTACGTTATAACATATCACTATGCACAGGTTTGTTTTCGTAATGTGTGATCATGAAGAGCTGTTTACATTTTGCTCATAGAACCCCAATGAGGAACCTTGAGCCTGAATTGTGGTTGTAAGGGCGCTCAACACTGATGAAGATTCACCTGTCTTGGAGCCGTGCATCAACCAAATACCAAGCATTTTGCAGTAATCATTCCAGCACATGCCTCATCAGGTCACCATCATCAGCGTCTAAAATATGTGATTGTATGCTCGATCAAGGAACTGATTTCTGAACTAGTTCAATCGTTAGTATTGGACGATGAGAGATGTTACTGTCTTAGTGCTCAATTATATACTAGGTGACCCACATCATACATTGCAACTATAATGGGTGAGCTGTGGCTGTACTGCAACCACTCATCACTGATGTAGGCAGCAGGGCTAAGTTGATTATCAATGGGTGATTGGCAGTTATTTTAGAATTAAAGTGGAACCAGGACCAACAAATGGCACCTTGTTTCTATGCCATCTATTCACATGTATAGCTTTATAGTAACATAAAGGTGATAATAAAACGGACTTGGCTATTAAAAAAAAACTATTATAAGAAAACGTGTTACGTCATGTTAAGAAGAATACATCTGACCATACAATGTAAAACCATAACTGTTTTGGTAGGAGGGGCTACTGCAGATGGTAATGGATGGTGTGGATATAGCTGTGAGGCAGGGCTAGCAGAACGGGCAGACCCCGCCCCTGTTGCAAGAAACCTTTGCCTAGTACCTCGAACATAGCTTTCATCTGGGTCCTCTACAGTCACCCCAGCGGAAACATCTTGGCCAAGATCTTGCGTCGTAATCTTGGGATCTTGGGTCAGCAATCTTGGCCAAGAGGCTCCAAGATCTTGGGATCTTGGGGGCACTGTCTTGGCCAAGATCCTGGGGTCTTGGGGGGGTTAACCTTGGCCAAGAGGCCCAAGATCCTGCCCAGATCTTTGCCGGAAAATCCTTGTCTCTTGGCCAAGATTCTTGGCTTCAATCCTGGTTTCATCTTGCAGTGCATTCTTGCCTTCAAGTACATGCATATAACGTTTACATTTATATAGCTACAATCAAAATGATATACATGTACAGTGTATGAGCTGGATAAACATGGGTAACACTTGATGACCTGGTAAACAGTTGATGAGCTGGCTAAACAGTTGATGAGCTGGCTAAACAGTTGATGAGCTGCAGGGTAAACAGTTGATGAGCTGGCTAAACAGTTGATGAGCTGCTGGGTAAACAGTTTGATGAGCTGCAGAGTAAACAGAGTTGCTGGGTAGCAAGTTAGGACATGGTTTGTGAGGAAGTACCACTACCTCCCTTCGTCAACAAATGCCTTTTGCTTTCTTTTTCTTTTTCTTTTTCTTTATCTCGGCACTTTTGGTTGCACCTCTGTCTTATGGCATTAAGGTTCTCTTCAACTGCATTCTTTCCATACCTCCTATACAGACATTCTGTACATATATAAATCAATTGCATCATCATATCACCACTTGTATTTAAAAGGTGTACAGCAATGAAATTAGCACAACAGAAACGGTGGTAGTAAAAAAAAAACATTTAATTTACCTTCAAGGAGTTTCACTTTTGAAGGTTCTAACGGGGGTTTGTCACTTGCTGTTCCCCTCTCTGACTGAAAAAAGCATGAAGTTGACATATCTTCTTCTGTGAAGAGAGCATCCATTAGGACTAGTGCATATTTGAATATGTCATGAGCCTTGATGTTTCTTATATCAACACCATTTTCCTATAATTGAAATAAACATTTATTAAGTTATGTCTCAAAAATTATAGAAACAGATAATACCATTATAAATTTCTCTTCACTTTCAGGTGGTGGTGATGTTATCTGGGGCCTTTTCACATCTGCAATAGCAACTTTGCCTGCTTCTTCTGTATTTGGGACGCCACCGTCACTGACTTTTTCCATCAATTGATGATGGTCACGGTCTGTCCTTCCCATAATAGTGATCAATGTGAGCACGGAACTATTCAATGCCACTACAGTTGTATTGAGTACATCAATACTTTGCTGTGGAAAAACATTTATGAATGAAATTAAATTAAGCAAAATACTCACCTTCAGACAGCTGGTTATGTTTTCCCATTGTTTGCTCTAACCGCCAGTCATTGTCTATGTCATGATTCACATGTGGATTACCAAAAATGTGATTTAATTTATCTTACATCACATTTAGTAGCTGCTAAGGTGCTCTGATCTTGATCAACTGATCTCTGAACACAGATTTTAAAAATATCAGATTAAAAATACTACATGTGTCTCCTTACCTGCTGACTATGAATTTCTGCTTGTGGCTGTGATGTCTACAAGAAAAAGAAAATAAACATCACCACATTATGAAAAACAAATTTAATTGCATAATGAGTACCTTTTCCTTAGCATGTTCCTCTGCTGAATCAGAATCTTCACTAAACAAATGCTTATTAGCAGGCTTAGGCTTCCCTTTTGGATAAGAAGGCATTATACCATGCAAACATATATTGTATATATATATATGTGAACCATTTATTAGGGAACATGTATTCAAAATATCCAATTTCAAAATGATTCATAATTTCATATATAGGTATGATATCGCAGCATTGATCCATATAAAAAGGTCCCAAAAATCTTTACAATCACAGCCACCAATTTTTTTTGTAATCAACCTGGACAAATCTAGGACAACTTAATGCATGCAGTAATTGCAAAAATTGATTTTGTGTTACCGATAAAAATCACAATAAGGCTTTTTTTTTCATGCTTGAAAATTCTTTTAAACGGTTACCTGTACAGGTCAGTGCAAGAAATTAGTCCATATGCTTACCATCCACCTCCTGTAGAACTACTGTATACAGTTTCCCTTTGTTTTTCCACACCATCTCTGCTCCTGGTATCAGATCGTCTTCTTCAACAACCCCTTTATCTTCAATAGATAGCGTACTCGACAGGCATCTGTACGTTCGATTATCTTCAATGCACAACACATTGCACCACTCTGAAAAGGTAGTTCAGCGTACGTAAATAACGCCTACCACTGTTTATAAGTCCTCAGAGGACGCACTCTCACCCACAGGTAAGAGTTTCTAGTCTATCATCCTTCCCAAACACCGGCCCCCCGCGACAATGGCAAATGCTAGCGCTGTGTCGAAAATAGACAAGTGTATACAAAACTGGCCATAGAACTAAATCGTATATATATATATATATATATGGCTTTTACGCTATTCCCGCGCTACACATGCATGCATGAATCCCATGCAGGCAGTTTTTTTTTTAAATTTTTGGTTAAACTACAAAAACCATGCCTCATATATGCATCACATTGCCACATTTTTGTAAGCTGCCGGAACTCACTCTTTGTGGCTTCTTCCACATGAGTGCTAACAAGGTCGTCGTACCTTTTCGGTAATCGCGCTGGTCTCTTAGGAGGCATAGCCAGTGCGCAAAGTTCTCCTGCAATAGCACGTGCACGCTAGAAAGCACGTAAATTGAAGAGTGCGCCCGCCCCGTCTGAAAACAAAGTGGCCCGCCGTTGAACAAAAGAGACCAACTCATTTAGCACGTGACGCTACAGTAATTAAATTAAGGTGTGTGCTCTAAATATATTATTTTACGGCCCATCAAAAGTAACAGCGCCTGAGGATTCCACTGCATTCTGATCGGCATACCTACTTGTTCATGGATCCGGCTGCAGCAGATGAAAGTGAAGGTGATGTGTTATCGTACGTAACAGGCCGTGGCAGCCGGTCAGGCATTCGGGCTATAGCCTGACCACTTTTTGCCCAAGCTAAGCTTAATATAAGGTCCACCCCGACAGAAACGGCTGAAAACGATATACAATTGTGTGTATACTATACCCGGTCACGGTATGGATAATTATATAATAATTATATTCACAGGTTACCAGCTAAACAGTTTTCATGGTTGTTTAGTTCTAGATCTGGCCATTGAATAGCTACATGTATATGAAATTGCAATCCGCTGCTATTTTTTGTTTCTAATTTTAAAAACCAGTCACATTTATATCGTTATAGATTTTAGTATTCAGTATTGTAGTCAATGTGAGCGCCTCATGGATGACTGTTCAATCGACGCTATAACTTTCAATCGTCATCTGAGATTCTTTTAGATGTTGGAGAAAACCCTAATCACCTCATTAAGTACAACTTCCCTAAATGAGCGTTTGGTGTATTATTTAGTAAGCATCAATATATATATATATAGAGGTAGAGTGTTGTTCGGGTCTTTGATTCATTACATCATGCAGGGGAAGATTTCATTGCTACATAGCAATTTTGCTGCCAAAACTGCCTCTCAGATTCGCGGAAATGCGTTAGCTTCTGAGGTTCCGCCCCAGACCTCGCTGGGGGTGCTTACAGCACTCCCCCAGCCCCCCTAGCTGCTATTTCTTTCAGTCCTATTACCAACCTAACCACTTTTCTAATGCTGCCTATGGGCCTGCGTAATTTAGCACCTGGACAATCAGTGCGAACAAATTAAATGTGTTAAGTTGTCACTTCCCCTATATAATTAATCATATAATATTCTTGGCTTCCAGTTCATTTTTGGTCTTTTCTCTTCACACATAAGTACAATATTTTGTAGCAATTAAACTTAAAGTTTATACAGTTAATAATGTTTTCATTGATCTTGGGAACCTTTTTATGTTGTGCATACCTTTGCATTGCAACTCAACTTACTTACATATAGATGGTGTGCCTGTTCGAAAGAGGTATCGAGAATACCTTTGGAATCCCAGCATTCCTATTCCGATGTATATCCAAGAGCATGAGGGTACGTTATCAATCAAATGATACTTTTTCTATTTTCTCCCATGCATATTTAACTGCATGTGTATCAATGTGCATGGTATGAGCATACCCATTCATGTGCTGCACTGTAGCAAGCAAAGGTGTTCGGAGGAAGTATTGCCATGACCCAAAAGTCCCTGTTCCAGGACGAACACTTCGTTGGTGGAATGCTAAGACTAGTATGCTTGTTTTAGTATGTAATCTAACATTGATTATGAACTGATATCTATTTTTCAGAGCTGCATGCAAATGTGGATGCAAGTAGTTTATCAACCGTAAGAGGAGCAGCATGTAAGTATGCCCACCAAATATAGTTATGTTGTGCACGCTTTGTGTGCTCCCATATTGCATCTACAAATGTTGTTGATGATATCTCTACATGGAGCTGGGAGGAATGCATTTTCACCTTCCTCTGTGCCATGGCTTTTATTTAAATTGTTACTTATAGTCATTTTTTATGTGTTCATTAGCTTTCATTCATTCCAGATTTGGAAGGTCATGATGAATCTTTAATGGAAAGTACGGCTTCTTCAAGTATTGCAGGCTGCATTGAAAATAGCAGACTTGGATATGGGGACAAACAGGAAGGTGAATACTATAACGATAATGGAGATGGTCAAGGGGGCAGCAATGATAGTGAACATTTCACCAGTAAAGATAAAGGTAATAGTGATGATGTCAGTGAACAGAGCAATAATAGTTATTATGTCAGTGACAATGAACAGAGTAAGTGCATAGAGGATGATGTTGATGATGAGGGTGTTGAGGGTGATAGTAATGATGTTGGTCACAATGAACAGAACGAAGACAGCACAGAGGATGATGATGATATCAGTGATAATGAACAGAGCAAGGGTGTAGAAGGAGATAGTAATGATGTAAGTGAGGGTAGCATAGAAGATGATGATGTCAGTGATAATGAACAGAGAAATGGTATAGAGGGTGACAGTGATGATGTAGGTGAACAGAGGAAGGGCATAGAGGATGATAGTAATGACAGTGACAATGAACAGTTTGAGATTATGGAAGATGATGTCTGCAGAAGTAGTATAAGTGGAAGTGCCCTATATTTAGGTGCACCACTTAGTAAGGAAGCTAGCTGGCTAGCATGCAACTATTTTTCAGTTACAAACCACTTAAGCAAATGTGCTACCAGTAAATTGTTAGAATGGGTATCAATCCACTGTTCAGATATCAATCAATGTGCAAAAACACCTTACCAGCTATGGAAGCAATTCATGTGTGAATATGATTATACCATCCAGAAGTATTGTTCACTATGTATGCAAAATTTGGAAGGTTTAAATAAGTGTTCAGAGCAGCATTGTAGGGTTAACAAAGCACAGACATGTTACTTTGCAGTTCTTCCGTTTGAAAGGCATTTGAGAATAATTTATTCAGGTAAGCAAGCATGTAAGTTTTAAAATACTTGGCAGTGTGTTTAATTTCATGCAGAAAAGTGGAATGAAATATCTCAGTACTTCTATAAAACTCACAATACTAATGAAGGCATCATTGGTGACATTTCGGATGGAAGTATTGCAGCAGCACTTCGGAAAGAAGGGCAGTTTCTTTCAGTGCCAGAGCATACAGGACTCATTATGTGTTGCGATGGAGTTCCTGTTTTCAAGTCATCAGGTTAGTGTTCATTTGTACAAGGGTAAGTAGATATGTTGAAATAATATAAACTTGGCACAATTTAATTTTTCTACAAAGGTTCCTCATTCTATACATCTACACACACACATTAAGATTTAATTTATGATCACAAATCAGTATGAAGGGTTTGCTGTTCATCATAATAATTAATGCATTGTCTTTCACCAATACTTTCGTCAGGTATGACCCTTTGGCCTTTGCTTCTCATCACAACATCACTTCCACCATTAACTCGAATGAATGCAGAAAATACTATGGTAGGTGCTTTATGGCTTGGACCATGCAAACCACCGATGGATATCCTTCTTCCACCAACACTTTCAAAAATACAACAGCTTGAAACTAAGGGTATAGAAATATCAACCCCTGATGGCACAAAGGTTGTAAAAGCTAAACTTATAGCAGGAGTTTTTGATTTTCCAGCTAAAGTGACAGCATTAAATATAACACAATACAACGGTTATTATGGATGTCCTTATTGTACAGACAGGGGTATACATAAGTGTCACCGACACCTCTACCTTCCAATTGAACCACACAAAATTCGCACACCTTTTGAAATAGCTGGGTGGGCGCAAAAAGCAATTATGTTGGGAAGGCCTGTGTTTGGAGTAAAAGGAATATCTCTATTGGCACCTTTCATTTCAATATACCATATACCTATTGACTATATGCATGCTATTCTAGAAGGTGTGGTGAAAGCATTTTTATGTTGTTGGATCAATCCAAAGTATGCTGAACTAAGATTCTTTCTTGGAAAAGTAGTCAACATCATAAACAAGTATCTGCTTAGAATTAAACCACCACACGAGTTTAGGCGATCCCCGAGAGAAACTGGAACAGCTCAAGCCTATTGGAAGGCATCAGAGTATAAAGTTTGGTTGTTGTATTATAGCCTTCCAATTCTTACCAAAATTTTGCCTCCTGACTATGTTCACCACTTTGCTCTATTAGTTACGGCTATGCACATTTTACTTGGAACACGTATAACTTCTGAAGACATCAGAGCTGCTGATGAAATGTTGGTACTATTTTACAATCTTGTGCCACAACTGTATCCTGAAGAGATGCTGTCACCAAACTTGCACAGTGTTGTTCATCTTTCCAGATTTGTGCAAATGTTAGGACCTCTGTGGGCATACTCCTGCTTTGGTTTTGAAAATATGAATGGGTACATAAAGCAACATAGGCATGGGTGTAGGAATTTTATACCCAGCTTGATTCGTGGCATCACAATGAACTACTCAATGACAGCTCACATAAATGCATTACCTGTGGAAAGTGCACGTACTGTTGCATTTTTTAATCAAAGTGTAAATATCAATAATGGACCCCTGGGAAAGTGCAGAAACACACAGCTTTTAACAGATGAAGCAAATATTTTATCCAATTCAGATTACAGGGTTTCTGACAAGGTTCTACCTACTTATTTATCATATATGATAAATGGAACTGCATATCAAGCTAAAAAGACCAAATTGGCACGTGACAGTTCGGTTTGTGAATTCATGTATCATGACACATTGATGTTGGGTTCAATAAGAAAATTTTGTGTATTGAAGAATGCAGATCATATAGCAATAATTGATGTTTACGAACGGGTATCTCAAGGAATCCTGGACAATGTGTCACTAACAATACATGACCTCAAGTCCTTCAGAAATATGCAACTGAATTCGTATTTTGTTGTAGTTAAGAAAATATCACTCACAAATAATGTTCTGGCTGTTCCAGTTATTTCAATTTTAAGAAAATGTGTTCATGTACCTATCAAATACTCACCTACTGATGTAATTATATTTCAGCCCAATACATATGAACATCATTAATATCTTACACATGTATTGTGTGCAAAATGTCATTTTCAGTTGTAATATATATGTGCTGATGAACATTAATATTATCTATCATTAGCATATACCTAACAATAATTTATGCACATCTTGCTATGAAAATCATATTTACATATGCTGTTTATTAAAATGGATACAATACTGAGCTATCTTATTATATATTTATCATCTTGACATCATAGATTGCATCTTGACATCTTGGCTACTTGATTATATCTTGCCATCTTGGCCTACTCATCTTGGTTTGTATCTTGCCATCTTGGGTTGCGGCTTGGCATCTTGGCTATCCTGAGTTACACCTTGGTATCTTGGGTTGCATCTTGGATAAATCTTGCAATCTTGGCCAGGATCCTGGCCAAGATACGTAAGAATTTTTCACTGGGCACTCTTTTGCTTTTAGAGGGTGTAGGTCAGATAGAAGTATCACTTGCACTTGTCTTCGCGGAAACGGATCGCCTCATCCACACTTATGTGATGGATACACATAGAAGCTCCTCTCATAAGAGCTTTTCCCACACCCTCTCATGCACTGGCTTAGGTTTCTTTCCATTGTGCACAGCGAAACCGCTATCCGGAGACGGGTTGCAACGGTACTCCGTCTCTATCGAACATGACGGACTTCTACGTAAATGTCACGGAAACGTTTTGTGACGGTGCCCGTGTATGTGCAATGGTAATCGACGAACGCCACAGCACGGTACCGTCCACATAGTTATTGACGTCATGGTCACGTGATATAAGTCACCTCCTTTCAAAATGAGCGGCAAGCGACCTTACTGTCACCACTGTGGGGAATACGAGCGTAGGTCTACATGTCCTGAGTGCTTCAAAATCAGCAGATGTAACACACATACTGGTCTCCAGGGAGGTGTGGACCTTCATGAGCGTAGCTTCATCAGGTAACTGTGTCGGTAGGCGCCATTTTTGTTGTTTCGAACCCCCTTCTTTCGTCTACAGGAATTGGTTGTAACGCGAAAGTACATGCTTTTCGTTATGTAAGTTGATGTCTGATACTTGTTTTTCCTCTCGCTTACCCTTTCCACGTCGTACTCTGGAGCGCTACGAGGTATGCCAATGTGTCACAAGTATGTAATTTTTTTGTAACAGATGAACGTTTGCTGGCAAGAGAGTTATGCCTTTCGCATTACGGTATACTCTTTCCAATCTGTAAGTTGTTTTATTATTGTTGGGGTTATGATTTTTGTTTCCTCGCTTACAGTGCCTTTCCGCGAAGTTACTTTGTCATTGGAGCGCAATGAGGTATGTGCAAAAGAATCTCTTTTTCTCACCTGCGACTTTTTTATCAGATGAAGGTTTGATGACGAGAGAGTTGTGTGACTGTCGTACAGGTTTCACGCCCGTGTCATCAATACCGCAATTGTGTTTAAGCAAGTACTTCGTGTGGTTCTCATCCTATAATCATATCTTTCAACATGCAGGACAGAATCCTACTAGTACAGTTGTTTTGTACATCGATACGTACAGAGCCAAGCAAAATACTTGCGTTTCCCTTTCGCACATCCTATGTATTTGTATTTTCAAAACTGCTTCAGAATCTGAGAAAGTTGCATGTGATGGTGTGGTGCTGCATGGATAGAAGCGGCGCGGTTGCTTAAAACCCAACTTACGTACCGACGGTACGACACGGTAAAAAGCGAACCACTTTAACCGTCGATTTACCGAAGTGACGGATTATAACGTATAAATGACGTGAAAGAGTGACGGGGAAAGAGACGTTACCGTCCACTCTCAGTCCACAGACGGCCCGTTGAAATTGATTTCAACGGTATCCGCCTACATCAAAGAGACGGGTAAGGTCACGTGATGAGACGTTACCGTGTCCATGTAACGGTTTCGCTGTGGTGGCTTGCCATTTTACCTTATTCCCAAAAGCCGAAGTGAAATCACCCACGATTTTAAGCACAAATGAATTGCATGATCACTGTACAGAAATAAACATTTAACGCTAATTTAAATGCAGTTAATTTTTTTGTAATTACTAAATAAACCATTTCCTGACGTACTAAACAACTTCGCGACAATATTCGCAGTTACGGAGTTACGCACGTTTAACACACAAGCGATTTTATTTGCGGGACTGGGGGGGGGGGGGGGGGGGGGGGGCTTATAAGCTGTACCATAATACGGTAGTTACACTGATTACATTTGATTACAGCATTCTAAACCACAGCATTCTAACTCATCTAATTATGGCATGATGTTCATTTATATACACGCAGTTGCAAATCTCATTGCCAGAAATTTCGAATATCGACCTATAATTCTGGCCAGGAATGCAATATCAATATTCTACTTGCACCGTTATAATTGTATTCGTGAGGTAAGATTTATCAAAACATAAAAAAACAGCTAATTATTAATTCAAATTAATTAACGTTCGTTACGACAAATTTTTTTTTAAAAGTACCTTTATGAGTAGGGGGTTAATTATCGTATAATATGCAAAAAAAATCTCTTTTAGTATACAATTTTTAGTTTCGATTTTGTGTATTGACTGGTACGCATGCGCGTTGCGGCAATGTCATCGCGTTATTAAAAATGACTCTTACGTCACTCCGATCCCCCAATTCATTTTGATAGTCTGGGGACCTGATACCTGACTTTCATGCTTCCGGACTACGTGCAGCCCCTCCTCCCATTGTTTAAATAAGTGATAGGTATTTTTTGTTTACGTTTCTTGAGTTCAAAACTCTTTTCGTTATGATTCGTACGTGTAGGCTCGCCACCTCATGGTACTGGCCATCTTTGGCTGAACTGATGTAAGTGCTAAGTGCGCTTTCATTGGAGAAGTCCTTCTGGCTGGACTTTGCGATCGGGTGACAGGGCTGAGAATTTGACCTCTGGAGCGGCCTCCAAAAGGGCGGATTGTTCCACATGGACTAGACCATGCAAGAGGGACCTAGATCGATTAACATCAAGATTCAAGTCTTCATGTGTCGTTTCATGTGTGCGTTAGCCGAGGTGCTTTGCCAATGGAAGAGCACTATTCCAAAACTTACATTGATTAAACTGATATAATTCTCTTGCTGGCCTAGCATCAGATTACGCTAACCACAGTTTACATTACATAGCACACAATGAGGCCTGAGCACATAATGAAATTATGTTTATCTTCAGGGCAAAAGTTGAACAATGCATGTACTAGCTGTGCGAACGTTGGGTTTTAGTCAACTTCAATTTCATCTGAATAGTTATCCTCATCTTCACCCCTACTCTCCTCATAAAGACCTAAGTTTTCATCACCACCTTGCATGGCCCTAAACGGTAGAGGGGATCCCTCCCTTCTCGTGGCCACTCCCGAAGTGCACCTTTCAGCTTCGTCACCAGCTTGCCCATCCCAGTAGCTCAATGCTCTCTTCAAATCATACGTCATCTCTTTGGCGCATGGCTTCTGACCCAGCCACTATTTTCTTTTTCGTTTGAGGCCCCATGTTGAATGCCCATGCACCAGTATACACTTTTACCAATTACCCTGGAATCCGACGGCGTTGCTAAACGTGCCAGTATGACAAATAAATAAATAATAATAATCGGCGGCATGTGGATCTCAGTGTTAAGTGCCGCTGGTGAACTGGGTCTGGGACCGAGACTAAAAACAGGTTTGTCAACATAACAGCAGAGAACGAAAGAAAGAAGAGAAAGAAGAAGCAACAGATCAGGAACGAATCTGAAAATTCAACCCGTGGTTATACTATATGCATATCACTGTTAAAAGTGTAAAAATAAAAAAATACACAAAATCAATCTTATTTTTAAAATGCGTTGATTTGTTGTCCACTCAGACCTCTTCTGTTTATGGAAATCCAGTGTACAGATATTTTTTGATACCTCTTGATCAATATGATGTTACTGAAATAGTTATTTTTTAATTTGCGTGAACTGAGGTTACACTTTGAGACCTTAGTACTGTTGGACACCACCACTTAGGATCACCACACTCTCACCTGTGTGTGTGTGTGTGTGTGTGTGTGTGTGTGTGTGTGTGTGTGTGTGTGTGTGTGTGTGTGTATGAATGTACATGTAGTGTATTGGTTATACATGTGTTTGAGTGTATGGGTGTGATACACTACATGTATGTGTGTACATCATCCTGTGTTCGAAACCATTACGCTGATAAGGGTTAAATCATGTACACATACTCATGATCAATGTACACAAATACATGCATACATTTGTAACAGACACACACACACAAATGCACATGTAAATACTCAACAGACTCATGCACACACAACATACAGTGTACAAACTTCTCATTTCTTCCCCCTCCTCTCCCCTCCCCGCACACTCCTCTTCCACATATGGTCATACAACCCCACCTCTTCCATTGATGAAATGCAGAGTAATATTTAATAAACTTAACTGTTACATTTGTTAATGCTGTATGAATGCTCATTCCGTGCTAATGCCTACGGCAATATTCAGGTCGTCGACAGGCAGGCTATGAGACTGAATGGTTGCTTTCCCAAGGACACCATTTTTATAGACATGTAGCAGCATACAATACCCAGAACCAGACAGAGACAATCTAATTTGGGGATAGGTTGTTTAGAGGGGAGGGTTGCAGGCAGAGAGGCAGGCTTGACCTGCTAACCCTAGACAAAGCCCCCCTTTCAACATACTATATGCTTCCCATGCCCTATCAAAGCTGGAAGGGTGATGCACAACCATTCGCTCTTCATCGTTTACTCCTATATGAAATTCAAAGAACCCCATAGTCTCGTCCCCAGCCCCACTCACATGTACACAAACACATACCACACACTCGCATGTACACAAACACATGACATGCACACATACAAATAGATACATGCACACACACACACACACACATACACACACACACACAAACGCAAAACTCCTCTTATTGTCCAGCTCACGTGCATGCTGCAAGCTCTTTGAAAAACTATATACCGTGAAGTTCAAAAATGAATAGGCATGTTTACTACATGTATCACACAGTTAGGCCTATAAAATTGTAGGCAGGCTGGTTGCATAGCAAATGCTATGTATTTTTAGTTTGGCGGTACTCTGGTAAGTAAATATATAAAAAATCGCAAGCCATATATGCAGGCCCGGGCCCACATAGCCATGCCCGTGGCATGGAGGATCATACGCAGGCCTGAAGTTGACTGCTCGTATCGCGGGCGCTCCCTTCCCCGCCTGCAGTCCTATTAATCAATGCCCCATGGCCACTACGCGAACAGTGACTGCCATACATACTGTATAGCGCACCACAAACGTCGATCGCGTTCTTGTGGAGAGAACATATACGGTATACTTAGGTGTACGGGTCAAGCTATGGTTTTACGCACATGTACAACACCTAAGCACCTCAGTTATAACATGAGTGAGTCTGATTCAGGGCACGCTTTCCCCTCAAGTGGCAGTATTGCGGCAGAGATACTCACGCCCGTTAAAAACGTCCATTACGTCATGCAATTATTGGGAAGAATTAAGAATGGAGACATTCAGACGATTCAGTACCTCAACAAAAGTGTGTTGTATGGTAGGCGACCATAATAATAAACGTTGTTTACCATAACTATCACAGATCCTGAGAAAAATGTACAAACGTCTTGAAAAAACCCTAATTTCTACAGGTGTCTATGGACGTGTTGTTTAAGGGCCATGGAACCCACAAATAGACCACGAAATTGTTTTTTTTTTCATCAATAAAGCTTTTGATGTGCTTCACTATATTTTTCAACGTTATTGTCGTTTCTATCCTTTCCTGATTTAGGTTGAACAGAAATGCACTTTGTTCCATACATTTAAACGGACGCCTGCGCGGAAAATTAACGGACGTTTGCAATGACGCGTCAGGAATACGTAATGGGCGTCCGAAATTTCTGGCATGCAATGTGCACATATGCGTATGTTATATGACGCAAGAGGAAAGAATTTTTAAAGTCCTATGAGCTATTCCCGTGACTGATACTGAGCTAGAACCAATACCTGGCAACGTAAACCTGTAAAAATACGGAAAAAGGCAGTATATATGTACCGCATAGTGAAACTAAAGCCAAACTTTTCTATTTACTCATGCATCTTTACATAGTAGAGGAAATCATATTTTCGATACTGAAGGCTATAATCCCATACAAGTTCATCAAGCAAGAACATGTAGTGTCACAAAGAAACGCGAACCAGCAGCTGATCCAGAAACATTACCCATCTTTAAAAGTTTACTACGTACCTTCAATGGGACGGTTTCCACGAAAATGACAATAATATACATAAAATGTGCTCGCCGGGCCTGTAAGCATATCACACAGATGGATTGATCTCGTACCCAGACCTTGGTTCCCACAGCTGCGGGTGGATTGCATCACCGCTACGTGGAAATAAAATCAGCTGCATAAGAACTAGAAATGACATGTGTTTGATCCCTTTTCGCGGCAATAATACCACAGGCATGGGATTCAATATCAGGAAAGCACGCATAGTACCCGCAGAGCCAAACAAAAGCTGTTCAACAATTGAACTAGATATATAAAGAAACCATGTTTACACAAAACACTACAATTTTAATGGAAATGTTTATGCAACTGAACGTGATTTTGTGTTCCCAAGATATTCTATATTGTATAGTACCGGTACCCTGGACCCATGGGTACAACTGGATCTAATCATCCTGATCCGTTATATCCCTGAATGAAAATTTGTAGCAAAACACATTTGACAAGACTGGCGTCACAGAAAATGAAAGTTGCAGAACGTGACACACCATGCTTTTGACTACTTGATGAAAATTGTATAGCCCATGCATCTGTGCAGGTAGATTTTCTATATCACATGTGGTTATTGTTCAAAATTCAAGTAAACATGGAATTAATGTCAATTTTTTTGGTGTCAATTTTTTCCCATCCAACTACCACGACCGAGCGATCTCTACTGTAGCTGTTTAAGAGTGGTATCCAACACTGCTCATTGTGAAACAAGGAGCTCTGTGTTTGCATTGGTTACGAACCATTTAACTGCATTTAGATTTATTATTTCCAACAGGGCCCATGTTGATTTTTGCTGGGAAAGAGAACTATACAACTGTGGCCAAGTCTGTACACAATGTTTGCCTGTATCTATCTGACACTTTCTCCTATCCTCCCTAACCATTCCTTTCATCCCCACCCCCGTCATGTGCACGCACACTCACACATTTACACACCCCACAGACACACATGCACCCACACAGAAACACACATGCACACAACAAACACTTAACCGATTGAGGTCTAAATATGGCTTGTTATGTAGAGGTTATTTGATCTTAAATGTGGTCACTAAAATGTTTTGTGGCAGGAAGGGGTAATCCAACGATACAAGGATTTCAAGTTGGTATAATCTTTCTGTGGCTTGTGGTAGCGTCCCCCAATATACCTTGGTAGCTGTAAACAACTATTCGACGTGTATTTGAGGCTACAGGACTTAATCGGTTAATGATCAGCCCGGTTTCCAGTATCAATGGGCTATGGAGACATGCGTGACAACATTAAGTATGTGGTGGTTTCTTAAGTAGCCCCTTTGGCAACCACGGGTAGGGGTGAGGGGTGGGGCAGCTACACGCTTGTCTACATTTATGAGTTTGATATCATAAGGGATCGATACACACACACACATGCACACACACCAGCACGGCACGGCAAGGTACGGTTTTGTTCACACGTCAAATTTTCACCGCATTACCAGAAATTTCGGACGCTCATTACGTATTCCTGACGCGTCAATGCAAACGTCCGTTAATTTTCCGCGCACGCGTCCATTGACATGTATGGAACAAAGTGCATTTCTGTTCAGTATAAATCAGGAATCGACAGAAAAAAGGAAAGCGGTCAAAAATATAGTTAAGAACATCTTTCACTATGCGTTATTGATGAAACAAAAAAATTCAGGGTCTATCTGTAGGTTCCATGGCCCTAAAACAACACGTCCATAGACACATGTAGAAATTGTGTAAAAATTTGGGTTTTGTCAAGATGTTTGTGCATTTTTCTCAGGATCTGTGATAGTTGCAGTAAGAATCGGTGATTAACATGTTAGCCAGATCATCGAGGAAGGGGCCAGATACCATAAAACACTCTTTCCCCTACTTTTCTAGGTTCCAGAGTCACTTCAGTGGTGTTAGGTACTGAATGTCCCCATTATTAATCCTTCCACTTGTATGACGTAATGGACGTTTTTATACGGGCTCGGCCACTGTGTGACTCACTCAGGTATGTTACATCTGAGGTGCTTATAGGCGTTCTACATGTGCGTAACAACCATAGCTTGACCCACATACGTAGTATATATACAGTGGCGTATCCAGAATTTCAGCGAGGGGGTGCTTAAGGTCAGGAATACTGGGGGGGGGGGGGGGGGGGGGGGGGGGAAGGGGAGGGCCCGCTTCTGGTCCGATATGAAAAGTGAGTGTGTGTGTGTGTGTGTGGGAGGGGGGGGGGGGGGGGATGCAGTCCGCTTCAAGTCCGATACGAAAAGTGGAGGCCTTTGGCACACGTCGTTATATTTAATAACTAACGGTCACAATTTTGACCGAGGGGGGTGCTCAAAAGCACCTGGAGCACCCTCTCCAGGGGCGGATACAGAAATTTCCAAAAGGGAGGTTTAGACCCGCGATACAGTGGTGTAGAGAGAGGGGGGGGGGACATATGTCCCCGGGCGCAGGGTTGAGGGGGCGTCGAAGTAGACGAGAGATAATTAATTATCGCGTCAACGAGAACTCACGAACGCATCGGCAGATACAGGGGGCAGTTGTAAACGCGTTCATATAATATAAGGCTCCTCCCCTTCCCTCTTTTCCGCTATGTACCCCCCCCCCCCCCCCCCCATCGGGCCAGAAGCCGACAGCCCCCCCCCACCCCCCCGGGCGCTCAACACTCACACTATGTCACTGCCGCGATACGAAAAGCGGGGGTGGGGTGGTGGGGGTGGTGGTGCTGTCCGCTTCAGGCCCGATACGAAAAGCGGGGGGGGGGGGGGGGGGGGTGCCGTACGCTTCAGACTGGACTCAATAATATCTTGTATATTTACCAGACCCCGCCAAACTAAGAACTAAACAACATTTGAAATAGCCTACAACCAGCCTGCCTATACAACTGTATAGGCCTAACAGTGTGTAATTGTCTAGTTGTTGGATGAGTTTCCATCACAATAGTGTTGGTGCCATATGTATGTGTGTGCTTGTGTGCATGCATGTGTATGCTTGTGTGCATGTGTGTGCAAGTGTATATGCATGTGAATGCGTGTGTGTGTGTGTGTGTGCATGTGGATATTGTACTTGTGTGTTCATTTGGGTCACTTCATTCATACACTCACATAGGTCTCAGTAGTCTAGTATTTGGGCAAGCTGGACTGACAATAGATTGGAACTGGACCTCTCAAGCTAGAGGTGTTTGTTCATGTACATGTACGTTGTTTTGTGTGTGTGTGTGTATGTGTGTGTGTGTGTGTGTGTGGTATATGTCTGGAGTATGTATTTGTGCATTTCTGTGTTTTTATAACATTTCTGCATGTTATAAGTGGGGCTCAATATAGCCCAAGTATCAACTAGCTGGACCTCTCAAGCAAGGGGAGCTAGATCATACACAAGGGGAGCTAGCTAGATCATACGCATTGTGTGTGGGTGTGCATATGTCTGTTGAGAATATATCATATATGTCTGTTGAGAATATGTGCATGTGTTTGTGTGCATTAGATGTGTGTGCATTGTGCATGTTATCGCTCTTCTGCTAATGGGCTGCTTCTGTACTGTTAGGTGAGCAGCAGCTGGCTTCATGTGTGTTAGTTAATTATTTGCTCATGCATATAAACACATGCACACATGTATATCACTATACATATCACACATGCACACATATACACAACACACACACACACACACACACACACACACAGGATGTTTGCTATGACCAAACGCAAAGTCTCCCATTTAACACCATGGAATGTATGTTAGTTGGTTCAATACATACAACACACCAGTTGTTGCATGTGCTGGACTTATACATACTGGATTGCCTTTTGAAAGTGGCACTGCCCAGGCCACTACGATCCAGAAACCTACTTCAAATGACACCAAGTGCTCAGATCTTGGGTGGGTGTGCAGTGGCGGATCGAGCATATTTTAGGCTCATTAAAACCGGGCAATTATGGGCCCGTGCCCATAATTGCCCGGTTTTAATGGGCCTAAAATATGCCTGGATCCACCACTGGGTGTGTCTCACTAGTTCCTGAGTCCTATATACAGTACAGAGGCATTATGTATTTGCAACTTCCACCACATTTTGTATGAACAGGACTGGTGTATTGGATTGCTGTGATGTATGTAGTGGACTGGTATGTTGTATGATGGAGGAGGGAAGGGGGTGTGGCATTGCCCCTGCACATTTATTAAAGAGGGAGGGTGTTGGTGGGAAGTACTACACACCTGTGCACCATCCTCAGATTTTTACATTTGAAGTTCTGAAGCCATGGGTAAATATGAAGTCGTGTGTGAATAGCTCAGCATATCCAGTGGCCAAATCTATTGAGATAGGGTAGAAATAATTTCACTGCCATTATCAAGGCTCCATCCAGTGAGACCATTTACATGTAAATACAAACACAAACACACACACACAGAGGATGTTTGATATCACCAAATGCAAAGTCTGCTATTTAAGTCCATGGAGTTTATGTGAGGTGGTCAGTACATACAACACACCAGTCCAGTACATACATCACACCAGTCCAGTACATACATCACACCAGTCCAGTACATACATCACACCAGTCCAGTACATACAACACACCAGTCCAGTACATACAACACACCAGTCCAGTACATACACCACATCAGTCCAGTACATACATCACACCAGTCCAGTACATACAACACACCAGTCCAGTACATACTACACACCAGTCCAGTACATACATCACACCAGTCCAGTACATACATCACACCAGTCCAGTACATACATCACACCAGTCCAGTACATACATCACACCAGTCCAGTACATACACCACATCAGTCCAGTACATACATCACACCAGTCCAGTACATACAACACACCAGTCCAGTACATACTACACACCAGTCCAGTACATACATCACACCAGTCCAGTACATACATCACACCAGTCCAGTACATACATCACACCAGTCCAGTACATACACCACATCAGTCCAGTACATACATCACACCAGTCCAGTACATACAACACACAGTCCAGTACATACTACACACCAGTCCAGTACATACATCACACCAGTCCAGTACATACATCACACCAGTCCAGTACATACATCACACCAGTCCAGTACATACACCACATCAGTCCAGTACATACATCACACCAGTCCAGTACATACAACACACCAGTCCAGTACATACTACACACCAGTCCAGTACATACATCACACCAGTCCAGTACATACATCACACCAGTCCAGTACATACATCACACCAGTCCAGTACATACACCACATCAGTCCAGTACATACATCACACCAGTCCAGTACATACAACACACCAGTCCAGTACATACTACACACCAGTCCAGTACATACATCACACCAGTCCAGTACATACATCACACCAGTCCAGTACATACATCACACCAGTCCAGTACATACACCACATCAGTCCAGTACATACATCACACCAGTCCAGTACATACAACACACCAGTCCAGTACATACTACACACCAGTCCAGTACATACATCACACCAGTCCAGTACCATACATCACACCAGTCCAGTACATGCAACACACCAGTCAGTACATACACCACATCAGTCCAGTACATACATCACACCAGTCCAGTACATACAACACACCAGTCCAGTACATACTACACACCAGTCCTGTACATACATCACACCAGTCCAGTACATACATCACACCAGTCCAGTACATGCAACACACCAGTCCAGTACATACATCACACACCAGTCCAGTACATACTACACACCAGTCCAGTACATACTACACACCAGTCCAGTACATACATCACACCAGTCCAGTACATACACCACATCAGTCCAGTACATACATCACACCGTCCAGTACATACAACACACCAGTCCAGTACATACTACACACCAGTCTAGTACATACATCACACCAGTCCAGTACATACATCACACCAGTCCAGTACATACATCACACCAGTCCAGTACATTCAATACATCAGCCCAGTACAACACCGGCACCAGTCCTGTACATTATTAGTGCTAGAAGTTCAATGTTCTGTGCAATGCACTGTTCCCACTGTTCTAATAAAAGCGCATCAATGTCCTCCAGTGAAACTGAATGGAAGTGATGCAAGGAAGGACCTACAGCCTTGTAATCCTCTTCTGAGTCTCCATCAAAGAACTCAACTCCGTCATCAGTGGTCTTCCACCACACACCAGGTCCACAAATAAGGTAATCACTAATCCTCTCGATGTGTGCTTGGTACGATGCAGATTTCATAATCTCCCTTGTAAAGTGGGTGTTTGAGATTTTTCCTGTAACTTTTCCAAACTTTTCTACCTCACAACTTTTGCACTGCTACCGTGTCCTCATGTTTAGAATGTTGCTCATAATGCAGGCGTTTGATGGCATTGGTGATAATGTTCTCTGTGTTTTGATTTCATGTTGAATTGCTGATTTGTTTGACTTGACTGAACATTCTCTCCTGAATCTCCGTGTTTAGGGATCTTAGACAAATGATTCGGTACAGCAGTGGTGAGTGGGTTGTTAATGCATGAAAGTAGTGGCCAAACTTTTTTCTTCTAGTCATTTGGTTTGGTGGTTTTGGTGCCACAAATAACTTAGCACACAAACACCCCTCACCACACGCACCCTACACACCCCACACTCCCCTCTACACGCACCCCTCCACACACCCTACACTCCCATCCACACACACCCCTTCGCACACCCACCTACACAACTCCCTCTCCACACACACCTTACACTCCATACCTACACTCACCTCTCCAGCACACCCCCTACACTCCCATCCACACACACCCTACACTCCCATCCACACACACCCTACACTCCCATCCACACACCTACACTCCCATCCACACACACCTACACTCCATACCCCTACACACCTCTCCACACACACCCTCACAGCCACACACACACACACACACACAACACACACAATGGACAGCATCCCCCCCCCCCCCCCCCCACCCCCCCCTTGCTTTTCATATCGGGCTTGAAGTGGACAGCACCCCCTCCCCCCGCTTTTTGTATCGGGCCTGAAGCGGGCAGCAACCCCCCCCCCCCCCCGCTTTTCATGTCGGGTCTAAAGCGGACAGCACCCCCCCCCCCCCCCCCCCCCCCCCCCCCCCCCACACCGCCCTGCATTTCGTATCGCGGGTCTCACCCCCCCCTTTTGGAAAACCTGTATCCGCCCCTGGATTGTAACACGTGTGTGTGTGTGTGCGCGCGCGTGTATGAATCTATGTATTTATGTGTGTATGTATTGATGATCTATTTACATCAGTATGTCTGAGTACATGTATTTATGTGCTTGTGTAATTTGATTTCAAATTGAACTCATGGGATATAAAGCCGTCCTGTATGTGTAGATAACATTTGAATGGAGAGAAAATGCATCCAACGAAAGTGGGAGAGTACCTTTTATCAGTTTAAGGTGATAAATAAATCTAACTCCTTCAACATTCAGGAGCACTTTGCTACTGGCAGGTGAATGCCACGAATTCAATAGTGAAAAACTAATTGTTCGTTAAAAACCAGAACACTATAAGGTGCATGCATGTGTGTGTGTGTATGTGTGTGTATGTGTTGTGTGTGTATGTGTGTGTGCGTGCGTGTGTGTGTGTAAAAAAAAGTGTTGTGCTTGAATGGACATAGATATCTTTATAGTTTGGGGGTTGGGGGGGGGGGGGGGGGGGGGATAAATAGGCCTGAAGTCATTGTGTCTAAATTCATATCATATCTAATAGGTTTCTATTCATCATTTTATAGGCATGCCCTGATACAAAAATTTTTGGGGCTAATTTTACAGTCCATGTATACATATATGTCACTTTCCGTGAAAGTGAAGAGCGATTTATATGCAGGCCTACATGTAGATTATGTAGATATAATTCTAACTCATATTTGTATATGGTTAACTATAATCTATTTGAAACACCCTCTCTTTTTAGATGAATGCTGCATGAATAATTAAACGTAGGCCTGCCAGCCTCTTTAACCTATTGCTGTATAGGATGGATGGCATACATGTGTGTGTGATGCTCTGTTCATCCTCCTCCCTCTTCACACACACACACACACACACACACACACGCACACACACACACACACACACACGCACACCACACACACACACACACACACACATAGGTACTGTTATTTTATTTGACCTGTCTGGTATGCAAGCTTGTGTTGAACTGTGTACACTGTGGGTAGATTGACTAGATAGCAGTGCCCCATAAGCTATTCCGTATGCCATATCCAATACGCTTGCAACTTGAACCCACACTGACTTTGTGATTTAACACGCACACACATGCACACACGCATGTGCACACACACACACAGGTACTGTTATTTAACAAGCTATGCCCATACATGACCTGTGTACACTGTGGGTAGATTGATCTAGATAGCAGTGCCTGGTTAGCTTTTAGCCATATCCAGTACACTTGCAAATAGAACCCACACTGACTTTGGGATTTAACACGCACACACACACCAGAGATCATATATATAATCTCTGCACACACACATGCACACACGCATGTGCACACACACATAGGTACTGTTATTTAACAAGCTCTTTTGATGCCCATACATGGGGTTGACCTGTGTACACTGTGGGTAGATTGATCTTGCCTGGTTAGCTTTTCCCAGCCATATACAGTACCCTTGCAAATTGAACCTACACTGGCTTTGTGATTTAACACGCACACACATGCACACACGCATGTGCACACACACACACACACACACACGCATGTGCACACACACACACACACACACACACACACACACACACACACACACACACACACACACAACACACACACACACACACACACAGGTACTGTTATTTAACAAGCTCTTTTGATGCCCATACATGGAGGTTGACCTGTGTACACCTTGGGTAGATTGATCTAGATAGCAGTGCCTGGTTAGCTTTCCTAGCCATATCCAGTAAGTTGCAAATAGAACCCACACTGACTTTGTGATTTAACACGCGCACACACACACACACACACACACACGCACACACACACACACACACACACATGCACACACACACACACAACACACACACATGCACACACACAGGTACTTATTTTGACCTGTTGGGTATCATAACAATGATACCCTTCTATGGAGTTCCTATCTGTTGTAGCCAAATCCAGTATGCTTGCAAATTTAACCCACACTGACACTGTGTTGTTACACGCACATACAACACACACGCACACAAACACACACATACACACTCGCACGCACGCACACACGCACACACACACACACAAACACACTTGTATGCAGGGCATTTCTGATATAAATTCTACACAGAGGATTTGATGGGGTTAACCTTTAGTTCCTGCATCTATGGAATTGGTAGTAGGCAGCAGTGTGATATTCATCTGCTATATGATTGTACAGAGTTAATTGGTTTTTATTTGTTTCTTAGATGTTGGTTTTGGTCTTACTCTTCCACCATAACATCCACCAAGCTATGAATGGTACATGCGTTGGTACACCATCAACTGTTTGATCACTGGTCTCTTTTAAATAGGATGAAATGAAATCCATTCCAAGAAGATGGCAATCCTTTCTGACACTATTCTAACTGGATGATAATGACATGATGCTATGCAGTAGTCGTCGTTGATTATTACTTGTGGACATTTGTGTATCAGTTGGTGCATTTGGAAGTGAAATGAGTATAAAATGTTTGATATCTACATCTATCCCTATTTCTGATGTGGGGCGGTGCACTGTATACAGTTGATAACAACTGAGGAGTAGAGACATTATGATTTAGGCTTTGTATTCGAGGAGCAAATGTTACGTGCACGCTCATAGTTGTTTGCGGAGACATAGCATACCCCACCATCATTGGCATATCCAGGATTTCAGTGAAGGGGTGCTTCAGGTCAGACTCAATATGGAAAGGGGGGGGGGGGGCTTTAGCCCCCAGATTTTTGCACTTCAGGTATTAAAATTTCTGAAGTCGTTATAATCAATTGTAAAGCACTCGCTATTGAATAGATCATAGAGTTGCCCTTTC